>JBAGKK010436731.1:0-14529 GCA_037177015.1 Euceroptres primus
TCGCTCGTCGCTTTAAATCCGGTTCAAACTGGATTTTAATAGCATTGAATTGAGGACCGTCTACCCCCGAGTCCGGCTCATAATCCAACGATGAGTGTACTAAAAATTTCAAAGGAAAGAAGGTGGGGTTTTTGAGAAAAACTTTTTAAATTTTTTTTTCAAAAAATCGAAATAACTTTACCATTTTTTATTATTTTGTAACTTTTTTATGGATTTTGAAAGAGTGCAAAAAGCTGCATAAACTGAAACCAGAAAAAACTTAATGTCTTAAAAATTG
Source organism: Euceroptres primus (assembly GCA_037177015.1). NCBI lineage: Eukaryota > Metazoa > Arthropoda > Insecta > Hymenoptera > Figitidae > Euceroptres > Euceroptres primus. The sequence continues at coordinate 278 of JBAGKK010436731.1, forward strand.
CAAAAATGGCAAGGTTTTCAAAGTAAAATTTCCAAAAAAACTCATTTTATCCTGAAAATTTAAAAATATTCGTAAAAAAATGTAAAAATGTCGCTATGTTAAATTAAAAAAATACGTGTCTCCTTATTTTCTACGTAAAAAAACATATTTCATTGGCAAGCCAATCCTGTACATGTCACCCGCCGGCCTGTGCGAGATTTGAAATTGATTCGGTCATAAACTAATCATAAGAGTAGGAAATTGTCGAATTTGAGCAGGTGTTTTTTTTTATATAAGACTTGCATGACAGTCATCTATTATACTTTCTTTTGTAACTGTACTAGAACATCTGGCAAGGGAAGGAATGTTCTCTTATCATGACAGTTTATCTTTATTATAATGGAGGGTAAAAGAATTACATTGTAGAGCAACCATTTATTTATGCAAATCTATATGTATTTTCAAAACTTTATCATGAAACTGGGATCGATTGGGGACAAATCAATTTTCACTTTATGAACTCTTAGATTAAAGAAAGTAGGACATGTTGAAAATGCTTTAGATATCGTTTCTTTTCTGTGGCAAGTTTTACGTGTGAATTTAATGTCAAAAAAATCTTTTCTTTTTCTTTTTGGAGCATCTTTTGTGAATCTTCTTAAAGATTCTTACCATTGTAAAAGGGCTTTAGTCGGAAGTATACACCGGCGTGGTAACAATGACGTCATGCGTGGTAATACTTAAACACGAGAGAGTATAGATATTATAAATGTGTGCTTGTGTATGACCGGGCAAGCCTGTGGCATATACGATCTCGAAGCTGATGTCATGCCTCGTCGAGGTAAAAAAAACATGTCTTTTTTAACGGACACCGAGGATTTCATCCGAGCAGGTTACTTTTATCTTCAAGTCGGTCTGGCATGCCCCAAGACGAGCCAACGTAATCGAGACACCTTGGTTAGCATTGAGACTCACTTTGGCCGCTTTTTGCTTTTCTTCATAAATTTAATTGTGTCTCTGAAAAGTGGTTTGCTAAATGTCACCTCGAAACAGTATCGGGCATTAAAGAGAGACGCATTTTATTCTTCAATTTACATTCCATGAGTGTATTTGGTCCTCGAAAAAAAAAAATGGTTATGATCAGCAAAGACGTATTGCATTTTGTTTCTTTTTTAAGATCAGGTTTCCTTCTTTGGAATGGTGATATGCAATTGAAACTTCGAATGGGGGAAATTTTCAAGGTTTTTCTGTTTTGAGAAATTTGACTGCTGGCTGGTTTGGAATTGGATTTTTTTATTCGTCCCTGAGGTGATGTTTAGCATTCTTTTTGCTTAAGATTCGTGGTTTGAATATTGGTACTGAGGAGCTTTGCTGGTTAGTCAGTAGATTTTAAGATTCCTTTTTCGTTTGTACGTTCGGTCTGGTTTACTGCCGAGAGGGCCCGGTGTTTATTGGGCAGGTGTCCCTTAACGCGTAACGAAATTGTTTTTAAACTCGCCCACAAGCTGTCGGTGTTTCTTTTCCTCTTTCACATTTACGACGTCAAACTTTTGCACCGTTTCCCGCTCAATTCTCTCAAAGCGTAAAATACAAAAAGGGTGTTTACTACACATTCATCTGAATATTTTGAAATGTTTAATGACATGGGTTATTTGTTTCACACGGCACTAAAGTGTCAGATAAATAAGGCAAAACCAAATCCGGATCAAGGATCCAAATGCGAATCACTATTATTTTCTTGACAAAAATAACTACAATTTATTGTAAAATAAATTCTGAAACGTTTGGCTTAACAAATAAACTGAACATTTCACAAAAATTTAGTTTACAATTGTAGTTATTTGTAGCAAAAACAATAATGATTCGCATTTGGACCTCTGATCTGAATTTGGTTCTTTTGCCTTATTGAGGTTTGAAAAAACTGGTTTTGATTTTTAAAAACCAAACAAACAAAAATTAAAAATTACTTTCCCCAACATTTGCGGTTTAACTTAAAGATTTACTGAAATATGACCTAGATCGAAAATTATACTTGTCGGCAATGATAGTGATGATCTTTTCATTAACGAGACAGTAAAGTCAATTGCAATGTCAATTTGCCTATTAATCTAGATAAATTAGAGAACATTACTGAAACTTGTGAAATGAAAGGAATTCCTTTGTACTATTTGGAATTGAAATTCATTGAATTTTCTTAGAGAGTAAACAGTTTTTATTCCAACAGAGTTTCTTGAAACAGTTTTTTTTGTACACAAGCATCTTTTATGTATTATATCTTTTGTGAATCTTGATGATAAAATCGGTCGATTTTTATTGGAGTAAACGCGTACCTTATCACATAATTACGCTCTTTTTAATATTACAGAAAGGTATGTTTAGGTACGACTTTATGCACGAAATCAATCGGTGACGCTTCTAGGTATGAGCTCATGCTGCGATAAATTCTCACTTTATCTGCCTCTGCTGAGTAAACTATATACATATTATGCATTACATAGATGCCAACTGTACTAGGTTTCAGCTTCCATGATCCAACTTCCGGGAAGCGATAACGCCCTGATAGATTGAAGAGGAATTTAAATTGAAAAGAGGAATTTGAATGTTCAATTGCGAGAAAATAATTCGGTGGACGATCCCTCGCGTTGATGACTAAAGTCGATTCTTGAACATGGAGAGAATTCTCATTTTTTTAGTCTGCCGCTAAAGTCATATATGTGTCCGGCTCCGAAGAAAGGAGGCTAGTGCCTAAAATATCAATTTTGAAGTTTTGAAATCAATTTTGAAGCCGGTTTCAGCATACTGAAACCGGCTCCAAAGAAAGGGCTCTAGTGCCTAAAATATCAATTTTGAAGTTTTAACGAAGGAAAGGAAGGTTTTAACGGTTTCAGTAAGCTGAAAATTTCAGCATACTGAAACCGTTAAAACCTTCCTTTAAAAACCTTTAATTTTGAGGTTTTAATGGTTTTAGTAAGCTGAAAATTTCAGCATACTGAAACCGGTCAAACTTCAAAATTGATATTTTATTCATTATACCCCTTTCTTCGCAACCATTCACATATGTCTGAACCCAAAAAAATGACATCCTCATCTAAAACGAATTTTAGCAGAATGATGTTTAGAATCCTTAACTATAATGAATGTTATCTTCCTTTGGACACAGAAAGCCTGAGCTTCGTAAAATTCGAGGTAAAATTTTTAGTTAATCAAATCGAACAGAGGATAATTGTTTAAAAAAATAATGAATCCAATGATTGTTCGACATATTCTGTAACAATTGAGTTTTTATATTTCTTTTTAATCTGAAGTCGAAGAGTATTACTAACTTGGAATTGACTTGCAATCTAAATTGTTCGGAATCTTTCCAATCACTCAAGGTATAATTGTAATCTATCTTTTTTTGAAAGGGATATTTTGCACATCTAATCAGATATCTACGTCTGTATCACTCTAAATAGTCTAAATAATACACAACTTTAAAACTCCAAAGGAGCTTTCTTTTATAATCAAATTTTTTGATGTTTCTGAATTCAATTTTGATTTGAATTATCCACAACTTTACTATCGAGAGTAGTAGAGAAAAAAGAGGGTGTTTATTTTTGTTGTTGTAAATATTACTTACGAAAATTGGTTTTCCATGTAGGAAAAAAATTTGTATTTAGTGTCGTTTAACTTTAAAGTAGACTCTTCAGCTTTAAACTACTTTAGTTAGAGGCTACCTGATTCGTTGACTTCAAAAGATCTTGAACAGGATGCGCGATACCGAACGACGTAGAGAGTCGACGTCACGTCCGCTTGGTGTCAACAACTTATTCGTTTAAAATCCGAATATTTGGTTTGTGCATCGCTCGAATGCTTCTCAAGTACTTTTGATTTTGCTGGCAATTTAGAATTTGATTGGATCGCTTTCAAATTAGGATATTTTTAAAAATTTGGAAATACGAAGTCTTTTCCATGCTTGCTTTTGGAATGAGAATTTTTAAATTTACATCTGTTTCCCAATTCGGATATTTTGAGGTTTAACGGTTTCAAGTTAGGTTGTTTTCGAATTTGAATTCTAATCCAATTGTAAAGCTTCAATATTATTGGATGCTTCGAATTTATTTTGATTCTTCTTTGAAATTGATGCTTTTTTCAAATTCTTTCCTGCTAATTTTGAAAGTTTTTAAAATTTAAAGTTAACGTTTTTGGTCGTTTTCGAAAATTCCTAATTTGGATGTTAATTCCAGGCCTATCAGTAAGTCACTTTTTCCCTCTTGGTCACTTTTTTTTAGAACTTTTAATTCCTTTTTCTGAATTTGGTTACTTTTTCCACTTTAAAAGAAATTTTAATTACTCTTTTCACTTCTTTCGCTGAAACTTTTCAATTCAATTCAATGTGACAATTGTCACATTCTAAAAGTTTGTAATCCGAAAATCTTCCAAAATCTAAAAAAGACTCCCGAAATTTCCTAAAATCCTACAAAATTTGCCAAATTTATTTGAAAGCTGTTAAAATTCTTCAGAAAATTCTACACTATGCCATAGTTTTCCAGAACCCTCCAGACTATTTCAAGATCCTCCAAATTCTTCTCAAATCTTCTACAATTAAAAAACATCGAATCTGTTAGAATTCTCCAGAATTTCAGGCTGATCCATACTCTTCCAGACTCGCTCAGTCTTTTTAATCTTCAAAATTTTTTTCATCGTCTATTTAAATTTTCAAAATATTATAAACTGTCGCAGAATCTTATAAAATCCTCTAAAATATTCTGAAATCTTTCATTTCCTTCTAGAACCTTCTAAAGGTTTCCAAAATCTTTTAAAATCCTCCAAAATCTGCAAAAGACTCCCGAAATTTTCTCAAATTTTTTAGAATCAAAATTTATCTGAAATCTTTTTTAAAAAAGTCTCAAAAATATTCGTGACTGTTCCAGAATCTTCTAGATTCTTCGTGATTTTTCCATAATCTTTTACAGTTTTTTGGGTTCCCCTATAATAATCTTATACAATCTTCAAAAATATAATAAAATTCTTTAATATTCTATAAAAAAAGTTAGAGTGTTCCATAATCTTTTAGAATCCTCAAGAATATTCTGAACTTTACAATTTCCAGAATTTTGCAGAATCATTTAGAACCCTCTAAAATCGACACAAAAGACTCCCATAATCTTGAAGAATTCTTCTATGGACTGTTGTCAAAATCTCTCTAAAATTATATAGACTTTTTGAAAATCTAGAAAAATAAATCTGGAAGAGACTAGAAGATTTTAAAAGTTTACGACAGAATTAAAATTTTTTTTTAAGGATTCTAAAAGATTCTGAAATAGGGTAAAATATTTTTTGAAAATTTTAATAAATTTTGGGGTGTATTTGAAAAGTTTAGAAGATTTTAGAAGACTGCAAAATTCTGGATGTCTCCGTAAGAGTTCAAAAGATCTTGGAAGATTTTACAATTTTTGAAGATTCTAGAAAATGCTTGAGGATTTTAGAAGTATTTGTAAGAATCAAAAATTCCCTGAAAGATTCTAAAAAATTCAAAAAAACCTAGAAGATTCTAAAAGTTCGTCGAAAGTTATAGAAGATTTCATGGAGGATTTTATAAAATTTTAGAGAGAAAGATTTTGAAAGTCTAGAAATTTGTAGAGTATTTTTTATATTTTAGACATGATTCGTAAGATTTTTAAGGATTGTTTGTACGATTTTGGAGAATTCCATCAGACATTTCGGAAATTTGATTTGTTAAAAATTTAAACATTCATAAATTTCATAATTGTTAATTCGGAAATCTAACCGAAAATATGTTGGTCACTTTTGATTATTATTATTTTTTTTTTTGACAAAAATGGTCACTTTCCATTTTTTCAATCTCTGGCAAGTCTTTTAAAATCGCTGACAAGTCTTTTAAAATTGCATTCTATACTCGAGGTTGGCAAATTAATGATGATAAAATACCGGAAAATTACCGATGTTTTCTAGACCCATTTTTGGAAAATTATCAGTCTATTCTTATAAACTAATTAATGCTGAAAAGATTAGGAAAGAGTAAACAGAAAAGGAAAAAAAATGAATACTTTATAAAGGTGAAAATAAAAAAATCGTCAGTATTCACCTAATAATTTTTGTTGAAAAAAATATTTCAAATTTGATTAAAGCACGTTTTTCTGTTAATATGCATCTAAAATATGACGAAAATAGTAGAGAACAAGATCAAGAACCGTATTTAGAATTTTTTTATGGTCTTTCTAAAACTTTTTAACCAACGTGATATTTCACAATCTTCAGCTCTTAAAATACATGAATGGACTATAGAGAACGAATTAAATATATATTTCAACATGTATTGTAAATCAATAATATCCTAATTACATTGAGTGATAAATAATATGAATTTTCTGAAAAGAATCTTTTTCTATTTTCGTTAACTAACCTATTTGAAAATTATTCTTTTCAAACAAAACGACTAAATTCATTCAAGATATAAAATGGTCGTAGGACACGATGACAATAAATCAATGAAAAGGAACTCTTTTTTAAACTTTAGTTCTTTAATATAAATTAGTTTAAATTGTGAGTTTGTGAAAACGAATAAGTTTTTACGGACCATATTTTCATGTATAACTTACCTTATAAAAATTGCACTTAACTGGAAAAAAACGCGGAACACGATGACATTATAAAGATGTACAGTTTTCGAAATTTTGTGAAATTTGTTAATTGCTGATTTTATTTACATTTTTGAGAGATTTTCACATAAGTATATTGTAAAATTTACGTCAAAATTTACTTATTTTATGGTTTAGATATGGAAAACTACTATTTTCATTAAAAAATCCGACGAAATGTGTTTCTTTTCAAAACTGAAATTCAAATCTGGGGACACATGAAAAGCTATTCGTTTCTTGAAATTGAAATTAATCAAACGATTCTTAACTTCTTTTTTTATCTTTAGGAGTAATAGAGAAAAGGTATATCCCAGAAAATCATCCAATTTTACTTTAAAAACTGCAAAAAGGCTTTCAAATACAAAATTACATAATATAATCAGGGACAAGGGACACGATGACATTTTCAGATATTTGAACGATTTTATGTGTAGTTTAGCAACATATGGATAAATGTAAGCATAGGACATTGTAGAGTGGCTCGCGAGCTAAAAAATCCTTATATTTAAAACAGGATATTTTTAAAAATAGGAGCGTAATTTTCTCGGGACACATTTTCATCGATTTTTTTATTTTCATCCATAAATACCAAGAATAATAAAATTATACGTATAAAAAATCACCAAATTGAAGGTGGGACGTTGCGAATCGCCAAGGGTTAAATCCTCGGGATTTATGCACTAGACAAAAAAATTTCTCCACTCGTAGGCGAGTCGTTACTCATTAAGTGTGAATAGCAACAAAACACTGTGCCACATACTATCTTGTCATAAATGGGATAATTATTTGACGCTAATTATAGTTTTGAACAGTTCCTATCAGAGTGTAAATCACGACTTGCGGAGCGCCACGGATGAGTACCCCATTGGTACTTTCAATCTTGATGAGAGTGAGCGAGAAAGATAAAGATTGGGAGAGAGATAATGTACCCGGCAAAAGACAAAGTCGCATCCTTATAAGGACATGCGTCCTTAACCCGCTTCCTTCAAACTGCTTCACGCATATACGGAGCTTGAAGAATAACATACACAATTACACACGTAGGTGCAAGTAAGGTACATAAAAGTACGCTGCCAAGTGTGCCTTTTATGGCCAACCCATATTCTGGATTTGACCTTTTGTCGGTGAATTAAACGAAAAAATAAATCTTGAAGAAATTCTATTGATAATGTTTTGTCAAAATGCGACAGTTTATACAAAAACTTTTTATCCTGCCTCAATATGACAATTTATAACTTTCCTGAGAAAATACTTTCGATTTCTTGATAACATGGTATTTCAAATGTTCTTTATCGTTTATTTCCAATTTATAATTAAGAACAGACATTAAGTTTTTAAATTCTTGTGGATCATAAAATCTGCATTACAAAATCAGGTTTAGCAATTAGCGTTAACTTTATGTAGGAACGATACTTCTATATCGTTAATTTCATACATTTCATCATATTTTTCCATAAGCAGAGTTGCAATTCTTTAGCAATATTCGTATTGCAATCTCATTTTTGTTTTTTGCTTGAAACCGTCAAATCAATTTTTCATTTTGGAGAAAACTATTTAACAAATACTTTTGCAAATACTGCCAGACCTGTTAGTATAAAATCAATCAAGTACAAAAATGTATCTGGAGTTGCTGGAGCCAAAATTAATTATCATTCTTTTGAGTCACTTGTTATTTTTTTTATAATTGTCTTCTACATTTTTCGGGTTACCAGGTTTTTCTTTCTTGTCAAGTGGCTCAATATTTTTAAGCTGATTGTTTCGCTAATGAAAATAATTGTGCCCTTAACGAGATTACCGTGACACAGAGCAATTTGACATTTTGCCAAACCTTGAGAAGGTCATGCGAAGAGCAATAATCATCATGCATTCTTGAATGGAAAACCTGAAAGTGCTACTGCGAATTAATTAATCATTCGAAATGCCGTTATATTCCCATTCATTTACGACCTTACGTCCTCCTGACTCAGCCTGATGCCTGCTGCAGAATACAGATGACTTTTGTCTCTTCTCTTTTGTTTCTTACACTTCTTATTTTTTTTATCCTCTTTTTTCTGTTTCACATTCGTCTTGATAAGATTTCAGCGAACTTGGTTGGTAGCTATTTCTTTCAATGTTGCTCATTAATACTAATCTCACAAAGAATGTCCCTTCAAGAAAATTTAGTTCAAACAGTTTTTCCAGAACACAGAAAATCCCAAGGTATCATTTTAATCTGCAGCAAAATGAGAAAACGAAAAACAAAAGACTGTGACAATAGAATAAATGATACACTTTAGATCAAAATAATATTGCTGCAGAATAAAATAATAATATCCCACGATTTACTATGAACACTATGAATTTCCGAAATTGAATTAATGAGTTTCTTCTTCTCGACTGTTGTTGTTTAGCATCTTCTTTGGAAGATTTTTTTGAAGGATTAGTTTCATTATTAATTTAATTTTTGAAAATTGAAGTATATTCTATTGATTATTGGAAAAAAGTGTTTGGTTTTCGGTAGAGGCGAACTTAGTTCAGAGTTTAGATTTGTAAGCTAGGCTGGAATGTTGGATAGGTCGACGACACGCGACTTCTCAGACCGGTTTTGGGGACCTTCAAACGAGTACCTCGAAAAGTGTACAAAACAATACCAAAATTGTTAGCAACTCAACATACCCATCAAACCTTAGTAAAATAATTTAACAATTTTCTGACCAGATTGTTTTTACTCGAAGTTGACAACTGTTTAAAGGATGTTTATTTTTCAAACTCGAATTTATGATCCAGAAGTTAGGTGTCAAAAATATTAATTTGGTAGAATATTGAATTGTAGATAATAAAGATAGAACCAGGGTGCCTAGCGGGCCGGAAAATCGAGAAAAACCGGGGAAAACCCGGGAATTTGGTTTCACCTGGAGAAAACCGGGAAAATCTCGGGAATTTTATTTCAGATCGGGAATTTTTTAATTTAATGGTAAAATCTACGTATTTTCACTTTATTTACGGCTATTTGAAAAGAGGAAAAAATAAATTTCGAAAATAGAAATGAACATTAACTTTTATTTTTGCAAAAATATATAATATATACGTTTATATCCATATTCTTCAGTTTCGACCTTTTGTCAATTTTATATGTATTTTTTTCGTGTGAAAGGTCCAATTAATGAAAACATCTGTTAGTATTGATAAAGTCCGAAACGTTGCTTATGAATACTTAAGATATTTTTATTAATTGGACCTTTCACACGAAGAAAATACATGTAATGTATGGGTGAAAATAAAAAAATCGACGAAAATGTGTCGCGCGAAAATAACGTTCTTATTCTTAAAAATATCCTGTTTTAAATATAAGGATTTTGTTAGCACGCGAGCTACTCTACAATGTCCTATACTTACATTTATCCACATGTTGCTAAAATACCCGTAAAATCTTTCAAATATCTGAAAATGTCATCGTGTCCCTTGGCCCTGATTATATTTCTAAGTATTCGAAAGCCTTTTTGCAGTCTTTTAAAGTAAAATTGGATACTTTTTTGAGATACACCTTATCTCTATCATTCCTAAAGATAAAAAAAGAAGTTAATAATCATTTGATTAATTTCAATTTTAAGAAACGAATAGCTTTTCATGTGTCCCCAGATTTAAATGCCAGTTTTGGTCATCGTGTCCAGAGACACATTTCGTCGAATTTTTTAACCCTTCCAGACCACTCTGGGTCTCTGGGTCATTTTGACCCATACCTCAACTTTGAATAAATATAGCGTTTAGGCAAACTTGAAATACACGCGCCCATGGCCCTCTGGTGGTAGTTTATTTTTTTCCAAACACATAATTTTCCAAAAATGTTTTTTTTCTAGAATGATAGTCAATTTGACCCAGTGCGGTCTCGATGATCGAATAAATAAGTGTGGTCTCGAACGGTTAATGAAAATAGTAGTTTTTCATATTTAAGCCATAATACAAGTGAATTTTGACGCAAATTTTATGTGAAAATCTGTCAAAAATGTAAATAAAATTAGCAATTAATAAATTGCACAAAATTTCGAAAACCGTACATCGGGGTGTCTAGCGGATCGGGAAACCGGAAAAAAATCGGGAAAAACCCGGGAATTTTATTTAGCCGGCAAAATAAAATTTCCGGGGTTTTCCCGATTTTTTCCCGGCAAAATAAAATTTCCGGGTTTTTCCCGATTTTTTTCCGAAAATCGGGAAAAACCCGGGAATTTTATTTAGGATCGGGATTATACTTATATTTTATTTTTTTATTCTCCAGATTTTACAAATATTTAAGCAACTACTTGATTCATATTTATCACTAAAATCTGTGATTAAAGATAAGTTTGGCACGTGTAAATAAATAATTATTTTCTTTACCATATAAATTTTGTATATGTATATTATGTTAAAATTCTCATTTATATGTGTTCACTTTCAAAAATCACAAAAATACATTTTTAGCTTGATCGGGGGGAAAAAAATTGACCGGGAAAAAACCGGGAAAACCCCGGGAATTTTAAATGGCCTGATCACTAGACAGTTAGACACCCTGGTACATTTTTATAATGTCATCGTGCTCTGCGTTTTTTTTTTCTTCAGATAAGTGCACTTTTTATAAGGTAAGTTATACGTGAAAATATTGTGCATACAAACTTATTCGTTCTTACAAACTCGCAATGTAAACTAATTTATATTAAGGAACTAACCTTTAAAAAAGAATTCCTTTTCATTGATTTATTGTCATCGTGTCCCACGACCATTTTATATCTTGAATGAAGTTAGTCGTTTTGTGTGAAAAGAATAATAATTTTCAAATAGGTTAAAGAAAATAGACAAAGATTTTTTTCAGAAAATTCATATTATTTATCATTCAGTGTAATTACGATATTATTGATTCACAATGAATGTTGAAATATACGGTACTGGCCAGGAATATGAGGACACCTGTTTTTTATGAGATGCATAAGTTCTCATAATTTTTATAATCTACAAGATAAAATTTTTTCCACAAAATAATACGAAAGCTATCAAAATTCTGCTCTCTAAATCTGAATCAGTGAGAAGTGGGTCACTGAATCAAATCAGTAGGGATTTTCACTGACTATCACTGACTATCACTGACTATCACTGACTAAATTTCGCTGATGTTCCCAGTGAAATCTGAGTAATCACTGAGAACATCAGTAAAAATCCCTACTGATTTGATTCAGTGACCCACTTCTTACTAATTCAGATTTAGAGAGTGCGTAAAATAAGTCCAAGGTGAAGTTATTTTGTTAATTCTGTAATAAACTAATGCAAAAATAGTGCATTTTTCGACTTTTCCAAAGACTGAACTTGTAATAAAAAAGTTGTAAAATTTCAAATAAAGCAAAAACTCTGAAAAATTAATTTGATAAAATATAGAAATTAATATTCTTACGTATTTAAAAAAATATTTATTAAAATGTAATATAGACTGATTTTAAATATTTGTCTATACGTTATTAAAATTTTACAACTTTTCTGTGCCAGCTTCAGTTTTTGGCGAAATCGGGGAAAAAATTGGAGGGTTCTCTTCATACATTCATGAAATTCTGTGGAGATTTAAGGGACCTTCTCATATAAATGGGTTTTGTAGCGCCTCGACTTCGTGTGTAGATTAAAAAAAAAACTATTCATTGCAGGAACATGAAATTTTTAAGAGATGTTCTTTATTGACTTTTACTACAAAACGAATGGTTTTTAAAAATTATGTCAGTCCCAAGATCTGAGCTGTCAAAGTGGACCATGCAGTTTTTGCAAGGGTAAACAGCGTGCAGTGTAATAAAAATTTTTTTTATCGATTTCAATAGAGTCATTCTATAGAGGACTCAAAAATAAACAAAAAATGTTTTACACTTTTTGTTCCAGAATCAATTCCCAAGGCTCTACACTGCACGCCGTTTACCCTTGCAAAAACTGCATGGTCCACTTTGACAGCTCAGATCTTGGGACTGACACATAATTTTTAAAAACCATTGATTTTGTAGTAAAAGTCAATAAGGAACATCTCTTTAAAATTTCATGTTTCTGCAATGAATAGTTTTTTTTTTAATCCACGCGCGAAGTTGATGCACTACAAACCCCATCTAAATGAGAAGGTCCCCTTAACTTTAAAATGAGCCTAAGGGCATTAAAAAATGTTATTTATTTCCTAAGTTATTGCAATTTTTAGGACAAATCGAAAAATGCACTATTTTTGCATTAGTTTCTTACAGAATGAACAAAATCACTTCACTTTGGGCTTCTTTTACGCAGAATTTTGAGTTTTCGTATTATTTTATAGAAAAACTTTTATATCGTAGATTATAAAAATTATGAGAACTTATGCATCTTACAAAAAACAGATGTCCTCATATTCCTGGCCAGTACTGTATTGAATTCGTTCTCTATAGTCCATTCATGTATTTTAAGAGCTGAAGATTGTGAAATATCACGTTGGTTAAAAAGGTTAAAAAAAGACCATAAATTCTAAATACGTTTCTTGATCTTGTTCTCTACTATTTTCGACATATATCGGATGCATACTAACAGAAAAAACGTGCTTTAATCAAATTCAAAATATTTTTTCAACAAAAATGTTTAGGTGAGTATTAACGGTTTTTTGATTTTCATCCATATACGTTATTGCAAATAAATGTAAAATTGGTCGGGAAAATGAAAAATTTGGTCGGGAAAAATCCGGGAATTTCAAATGGCCTGATCGCTAGACACCCTGAGAATAATTATGTTGTATGTTTATTTATATGCTTATTATTAAAAATAATTTTTTTTTAAATATTCGTGAGCCTCTCTGTAGTGAAAGATTGTCATCTTAAGATGATATCTATTGAATCCTGGAATAACTGCGTCAGTTCGAAAACCCAGTGAGTAAGGCCATAATAACCGGCAGAATTTGCGGGATCCGCTTACTGGGAATGACGAATATATACGTAAGATACTTGGGGAAAGTAAGTGGGTGAATCATTGAACAGGAAGTTAAGAAGCAGCAGGTATAATGATTGTGCGTGACCTTAACACGCATGCTTACCTACACATATGATGATTATGGTGAAACATTTGAAAAATTTGTTACAATCGAAAGTTGGATGCGGATCTGCCTAGTATTTTGAAAATTTACATCAGGCATAATTCTTTTTCTTGACAAGCAATCTCTTTAATATCCAAAAGTTTATTTTAAAATTATTACTACAGAGATTACATTCAGTCCCCTATTCTCCTTTCCCCCTGTTTTCCCGTTTTCCACTTTCTCCCCCTATTATTCTCAAAATCTCTTAAAATCTCTTTTTTAAGAGTTTTATTCTTTTTCCCTTTTTTTATTCAAAGTTTCGAATAATTTTCTAAGAATTATGAGAAATAAAAACTTATGACATTCAAAAACTCTTTCACTATTTTCTAAAATTTCCGAAGATTTTCAAATTTTCAAAGCTTCTAAACTCTTCCATAACCAACTAAAATTTTCTAGTTCTAGGCTCTAGGCCCTAGGGTATTCCAGAATCTTCGAAAGACTCAAAATCTCTTAAAATCCTCCAAAATCTTTAAAACTTATCTAAAATCCTTTAAAATTCTCCAAAATATTCGAGTTCTAGGATCTAGGTTATTCCAGAATCTTCGAAAGACTCAAAATCTCTTAAAATC
>JBAGKK010436839.1:0-17734 GCA_037177015.1 Euceroptres primus
AATACAATGAAATTTTTTCTATGCGAAAAAAATGCATTTTTCATTGTTTAAACAATTATTTGTTTATAACTTTTTTTTGACCACTCGGACGGACAGCCCCCCCCCGATATTCGTGTTCAGCGGGTCAAAATACATAAAAAACACTTGTCAAAGCCCATCTAAATTAAAAAGGTAGCGGGGACCCCCTTGGCGCCTAGACTATGAAATATTATCAACGGTTTTAGATTTCCTCCGATTGTGAGCAGTTGGATGGAAAGTCCAGTTTGCCGGAATGCCAAAATCTTTTTCATGACACAGAAGGTTTGCGAAGTTGTACTTCTTAAAATGCTATGGTGCTCCATCTGGGACGTAATGAAACTTCTCAGGGTGGAAACACTTAAGGTACTCAACAATTAATTGTTGGTAGAGATGTACAGCAACCGAGTCATGGTGTAAGTTGTCTGAAATAATATCTATGCTAAAATGCTTTCATTCGTTGGCCTCTTTATAGTAGATAACAACTGTGAATATGGATGCCTGATCATTATTCCAGTGAGAAGATTGGATAGCATTTTGGAACACATAAGCATAGTTTTCCGTGAAATTGAACTTCCTCGGTTATTAAATTGCTTCTATCTGTTTGTTGCCAAACTTGATATCTCAATTTAGTGACGCAGTTCTCATCTAAAATTGAAGTCAAATGTTCCCTCAGGTCCTTAATGCCAGAGCAATTTTTACATTCACTGAAATGACAAGCAGGAGTTTGATTACTGCACATTATTACCTTCAAACAGTCATTATAGTCAGTCAATTGTAAACTAGAGTTTACAGTTAGATGCTTAATATCAATTGCATCTAGAATTAGATGAACATTTTCATGATAAATGCACACACAAACCGTGTATGTACCACTCGCTCCCGCCAAAACACAATGTCGTGGTCTGAGTTGTGCAAACTTTGAAAAACCGATTTCAGTATTTTTGTTTTCCACTTTAAAACGATCGTACAACTCGGACAGATTTCCGAGAATGAGTCGTTTCTGAACATGTTCGCGAGTTTCATTTTCTCTCTGTATCGATACAAAATCCTTCTTTCCAGACATTAATCGGCTGTTTTCATCGTCTTCATAGAAATTAGTCATTGCAACTTCAATTTCTGGTGCCAGTCTTCTTCCCAGCTTGCGATTAGGTAAACTTAATATTCTATTTTGCTCAACTATTTTCTGAGACTTTCGAACTTGACGTTCAGTTGCACCGAATTCATCCATTAACTTCATGCGACTCCAAGCCTTAGGGGCAAGAGTGAGTAATACCACATTTTCGTCATCATCAGTGGTTTCCGTGAATTTATCTTTCCTTTGTTGAAGAATTTCAAGGCCCGCTGCGTGATTAAAATCTCGACAATTCTTTCTATCTTTATCTTGTTATGTAATTATTAGAAAATCAGGATCATTTTTCATTAATTCATCCTCTGCAATATTATAATCACCTTTATCAACATACAAATCTTCTTCCACTCCAACAGCATTTTTTTTCATACTGGATTCATTTGAAGGCACCTGTAAAAAAAATTTGTTACATTCCTTTCTGCATAAACGGCATATTCTTGCATTTTTTGTTAATTTAGGAAACTTTGTTCTTTGAATTACCGTCACACGTCTCAAGCTGCGTCTAGTACAAAACTCATTCTTGCGAACAGGATTTGCACAGCGATTGCCCCAACTTATTTTCGTTGCCATTATTATAAGGAAAAATAATAATTTTATCTTTAATTAATATAGTAATCTGTATCATCATCTGTATAAAAAATAAATGATGAATATATTTCTTACTTCAAGTAACCAAGTAACGATAAATACCTACCATGAAATCATCTGAGCTTCCGATTCAGAATAAATCGAAAAATAACTTGCCGAAATATATTCAACTTATATAAACTAGAACGATTTTCTTTCTTGTGAGAAAGAAATGTCTTGTTAGCCACCTAGCGATCAAATTCTGAAGTTCGATTTTCGCTTCTCAGATCACGTCGGTATCATAGATATTAGATGACTACAGGCTCAACTTACAGCAGTGTAAAACATTTAGTTTTTATTTCAGAAATGCTAAAGTTATCAATTTATTTGTAATTGTATAATATATAAATTTGTATACAAAATTGATAATTATTTTCGGATGATCAATTATAATCGTAAGGAAAAAAATAACTACAAAAATTACTCTTAATTTTGAAATAACCACTCTTTATTCTTTTATAACAAATTTTAAAAGGTTTTAACTTCTTTAAACGCACGAGTAAACATTTCTGAATGGGTTTTTCAATGATCTCAGACAATTCTGAATAAACGTGAACAATTAAAAAAACTGGTATACTTGAAACCTGTTCTGCAGTTTGCTGGAGCGTGACGTCCGAGTGCGAGCGCCAGGACTTCCTTTACATTCGGCCCTGTATCTCAATAAATCTCAATTTGTCCATTTTCTTGCTTAAGGTTTATCATATTAAAAGTCAAGATTCCTTTTGCGAATATTTTTTAAAAAATCGAAGGTGCCTAAATTGCGAAAAAAGTTAAATTAACAATTAATTTATTCAAAAAATTGGTAAAAAATTTTTTTTATAAATAATAAAATCGGATGAAAGGATGTGAAAAGCAGTTCCTAAAACCGTCATAAAAATTTAAATCGTGCAGGCGTTGGGGTTGAAAATACTACCCTCCACCTCTTGGAGAGAGGTGGTAATCCTGGTCTATAAATTTGTCATGTTGTAGGTACACGAACACGACTTATTGTAAATATTTCAGTTGTCCAATTTAATGTATAACCTTTTTCGAAAATATGTTTCAGCTTACTCATACGAACTTTATCTCCTACTTTAAACCTTGATTTCTTTACTATACGTTTTACAATAAATTTTATTTTGTAAACGTTTAGAAGAAATTTTTTCTCATTTTGAGCTGTAACTTCTATTGCTTTCATTTTTATAGTACGATGCTTAGTATTATTATAAGAGGATATTAAATCAGATAAAATATCTATCCCTTTATAATTAGCACACAGACTAAATTGCATCCACATTTTATTTTTTAAAGTACGGTTAAAACGCTCACAGATTGAAGCTTTCATATTACTGAATATTGAATATAAATTTTTATATTATATTGTTTCATGAGATTTTCAAACTATGAGTTGTAAAATTCTTTGCCTTTATCCACTTAAAAATTCTTCGGAATATGACCGTGAACGAATACAGATTCCATTGCAGCGGTTACATCTTCGCATTTCTTGGTTTTCACAGGCACAGCCCAAGCGTATTTTGAAAATATATCAATAATGGTCAATATGTATTTATAGCCATTATTTTCTTGTGCATAGGGTTGCATTTCCACAAGGTCTCCTTGCCAGGTCTAGTCTATTCCACGGATATCAAATTTTCTTCGAGGGTAATTTTTTCTGTTGGCTTATGCAGCTCTTTCACCACCTACAGCTTCTCTACGTCCATTTTCTAGAGCGTTCACTTTGACATCCAATTGAGAAATGAGCTCTGAATTGCGAGACGTTAATTCTTGTAAAGATTCAGCAGCAACTTGTATTTTTTTCAGATTTTCATTGATCGTTGATTCTAGAATTCGTATCATTGCATTGCTGTTGTCGATTTCTGCTCGCAAAGATGATATAACTTGAGAAACTGTGCGAACTTCCGGTTGTACTATTTGTTGAACGAGATTTAAGTTAATTGCATTATTTTGATTTTTAGCGGCACTCACATTGCATAACCTTTTGTTATCCATATCATAGTGTCCCTCAGGTGTGACTTTAAAGCCAACTCCAAGAGGACCACGACTTGTAGTCTTAGCTCGCTTAGAATGACGTCCGAATACGTCGATACTCATTTTGAAAATGATGTTAATCTTGATCAAGCATTCATTAATAAATGATTCCAGCTTCTCGCAATTCTTCAATAATAGATATAATCTCGTTTGTGTGACTTGGATTTCCAGCTGCTTGAGATGCTAATAGTAAACGCAATCGATCTACTAATTCATTTGGAGAATCCCGTAAACGTAATCTGCTTTGTTTATTGGTTAGTAAGGGCGAAACAGGAATGAGTTTTTCTATAAAATTTCTATACTTAGAAGACTTGCTATCATGAATTGTCTCATCACCTCTGTAGTGTTTTCGATGTGCATTAGTTGAGATTATATTATTTTTATAATTCTCAAGGTCTTGTTTACTTATACGAGTATCTTTGGGTACCTTTTTAAACAAAAGTTCAAGCAAACCCTCAGTTTTCGGATAGATTACATCACCTACATTAATATCATTTTAATTGAAACCTATTGATGAGTCACCAATCATTAATCTGTCTTTCGATAATTTTCACACACCATACACATTGTCTAGATCTTTACTTCTCTCTCCTAACAGTACAGGATAATCATTTACAATATCATCAAATGGCAAGGCAAAAGCCAATTTTTTTTCTAAATCTTCTGAAGATTCAGAACTAAAAGCTGACTTGAATGAAGTATCATCATAGTGCTTTTCAGAATATTGTGGTTGGGAATTATCTTGCTAAAAATCTTTTTTTGTTTCATGCTTCTCTCCTTTCTTGCTTATGGGATCTAGTTTTTTAACATTCTGAAAACCACCAACTATTTTTTCAAGCGGTGTAACAATAGGCTTAAAAGTATCACTTAATGTCTGCTCAACTGTCTCCTTGCCTATAGTTTCAGTAATATATGCTTGCATCGAATTTCTTCACTAGCTTTAGTAATTTGATTAAAATATCTCTCTGCTTATGAAAATGCTCACTTTGTAAGGACATGTTGCTTGAACTATGTCTAAAGTACACCTTTTTCTATTTGGAAACTGCAAGCTTATATACTATGACTGCAAATTTATAAAACAGTCAAATACTTTTCTATACCTGCCTTGACTTAAATCGCTGTCTTTATTAATAACAATAAATCCATACTTATTTTCATTCCAGCAACCTAAACAAAGTTCTTTAAATCGCGAATAAGACATATCAGTATTTATGTGATAATCATATCTATGCTTTAGGTTCATCTCGTCTGGTTTAAATAATACAAGTAAATTAACATTGTCCCTTATAATGTGTTTTAGAGTACAAGCATAAGTCTGGCATAAATAAAAGGAGTCAACATCCTGGTTTCTGCCCATAGAAAAAAATGCTTTTATATTATTTTTCTTTTTACAAGCGACGTCATCAAATATAATTATTGACTTTGGTTGCGCTTCACTTGGTATTACAACATCTTCATGTTCTTTGAATGGATAATATTCAACACCATCTACAGATTGTAGAACTTTTTCGAAAAATTTACACTTTGGTTGATTTAACGATTTTGAGTAGACGTAAACATCTTCGAATCTCAATCTATTCGGATGTAGCAGTAGAGTCAACAAGGCATTTGTTTTTCCACAGTTGGAAGGTCTCTTTCTCTTTTTTTTACTCTCTTCTCATTTTTTACAAGCGAATCAAAATTCACAACAGGTAATTTCATAGACTGTGTTTCAAACTGCATTTTTACTACGACTGAGAAAGAAATAATAAATACATTTCTTATATAGACCTAACCTACAGTCTGCAAACATCTCTCAAAGAGGTATGATCGTTCACGGAGACAAAATTAGAGTCAGTTGTAAGCGAACCGAAGCGAACCTCAAAAAAACGTGGTAGAGGTTTGCTTAACACAATCATCAATAGACTTCCGGTCGAGCTACATCCTCCTGGCTACCAGTACTGTGGACCAGGCAC
The DNA here is from genome assembly GCA_037177015.1 of Euceroptres primus. Lineage (NCBI taxonomy): Eukaryota > Metazoa > Arthropoda > Insecta > Hymenoptera > Figitidae > Euceroptres > Euceroptres primus. The sequence goes on from JBAGKK010436839.1 coordinate 5,758, forward strand.
GAAATTAGCAAAACGAATTGCAAGGGGTGATCCAGGCATCAATCCTCTTGACGCAGCTTGCAAAGAGCACGATATCGCCTACTCAGAAAATCAAGAAAATGTTGAGGCGAGAAACGTAGCTGACAGAGTGCTAGCAGAAAAAACGATGAAACGTGTTTTTGCCAGAAACGCAGGGTTAGGTGAGAAAGCGGCTGCTTTAGCAGTAGCAAACGCCATGAAAATTAAGTCAAAATTCGACATGGGTATTAAAAGGAAACCAACTACGTCATTAAGAAAAATTATCACAGCTGCAAAGAAATCAATGATTGCTAGTAAAAATGCCAATACAGCTATAAAATCTGCACTTAATAGTGCACAAGCAGCTGTTATGACGGCTGGTGGAAAGAGAAATGTAAATGAAACTCGTATCTTGCCAGACCCGGGCGAGGTTGGTGGGATTTTTCCTTTACTCATATATATTTTTGCTGACCTTAGTGACACTGGAGCACTAGCTGGCGGAGCTGCAGGTATAGCCAAAGCAGTAAATGATGCAAATGCTGCAAAGCGACAACTCGAAGAGAGTAAACGTCACAATGAAACTATGGAATCAATTGCCTTAGGCAAAGGTCTATATTTAAAACTATATAGGGAAGTATTAGGACGTGATCTTAAGCCATATACTCATGGATTGGAACTTCGTCTTGAGCGTCATTCAAAAAATTCAAAGTGAAGCTACCTCACCGATCATTAACAGATTTTGAAAAATTTAAATATGTAAAATTATTAAAAATTAAACATCTTCGCCATGTTTTCATGCGAAATGGATTACCAGTGTGAGGATCTTATTAACAAGAAACAGTTATTATTAATCTTGCTGATAAGGATGATCCAGGTACTCATTGGGTTGCATATAGAAAAGTTGGTAACGAAGTAATTTACTTTGATAGCTTCGGTAATCTTTGACCTCCTTCGGATCTGATTCAGTATCTTGATGTTGCTAGCGCAAAATATAATCGTGAAAGATACCAAAATTATAATACTGTTATATGCGGACATTTATGTCTCAAATTTCTATGTAATCAATTAAAGTCTAAAAGTATGTATATAAAGGGAGTACAATAATTATATAAAGTCAGTCTAACTTTTGCAGTCATCATGGACGATCTTTTACCCTAACTTTATCGGGAACTTCTTCTGTACTGGGAACTCAGTATTTTCCACCAATAGTTATCTGCGCATAAAAATTATCCGCTTGGTCTTGTAGAGTTTTTAACCTTTAATTCAATTCCAAATGTTGATATTGGTCAAAATAAATTTTACATGGGCGATAAAGTATCAATCATGAAAGTAAATTCTCTCAGAGTTGTGTGTAGTGTAACTACAGGTGCCTATATTAACGGTTAAAAAGTACATACTGTTCATGAATTTTTTCATGTCGTGCCTCCAGGATATAAGATCGTAGAAATTATATCTCATGTTGCCAGTCGCGGTTAAGGCAATAGATCATATACAGCTCCGTATTGTTGATCAAAACGATCATTTAGTAAATTTTCAACGAGAAGTTCTAACAATCAGATTACATATCAAATCTTTTCGATAATGGGTATTGTTTTCAATAAGAAGTTTGAATTCGGTTATAAAAATCCAGTACCATGTTCGAGGCAGATCAGTCATCAATGGGTTCTCAAACCGTTAACACCTCAAAACGTTCAGTTGCTAAAAAGCCTAGGTTTCAAAGTAAAAGAAGAAGAGAATAAAGAGATTCAAAATTTTTGTACTTGTGCCTGTGAATTTATTTATCAACGTCTGATTATTTGTTACCATGGAAGAGGAAATTTTAAATATTGAAGCACCAATCATCTATGATGAATCAATCGCACATTGTGACGTTCTTGCGCATCAGCCTTATGCCTCGTCAGCCTTCAATAATAGCGATGAAATTCGAATTGTTGTTCAAAATCAAGACCACTGCCTCCTACCAAGGAAAAGCTCACTTCACGTACATGGCAGATTGGTAAAAAGTGATGGAATCTGTGGGACAAGAAATAGCAAAAACTAAACAAAATATGGAGCAATTAAGCTATAATATGAACTATATAGCACAAAACTCTGCTTCTATTGATCGAAATTTAAATGAACCGGTATTAAATAGCATAATAGCAAAAAATATTCCTGGAGTAAGTAGTAAAGAGCAAGCTGCTATGTGGGCAAAGCCCACATAAGTGACCAATACAGTTTTAGTTTGTAATTCCATCTGTCACTTATTTGAAGAAGCAAGATAAGAAATTAATGCCATAGAAATTGATAGAAATAAAAATGTCGGTCTCTCTAGTCTTAGGAAAAATTATTTGTCTTTAAATCCCGGACAGTTGCGTCACACAGAGAATACTGGTTGGATTGAACCAAATAATAATGAGAAATCATTAACCATCGCCATTGGTTATTTTGATTATCTGTACCGCTTGGCATGATATTTGGATTTGCTGAAGATTATTACAAAATCATTGTCAATGCTAAACATGAACTTATTTGGAAAGATCAAGAATTGATACGAATGCTTTCTTACAAGCAGTTCCAAATGAGCAGTATAAAATTGAAATCAATAAAATAGTATCGTTATTGCCAAACCTTAGATTGTCTGATGCACGAAAATTTAAATTCCTAAAATATATTGAAAAAGATTCGTCTATTCCAACAAATTTTCTATCTTGGGAATTATATGAATATCCTTCACTTCTAGCTACTTCAAAGCATGTTTTGACTGTAAAAACATAAACACAATTGGAGAAACCGAGATTTATTGTATTAGGTTTTCAAACAAATAGAAGAAATAATACTAATAGAAACTCTAGCTACTTTGATTATTGCAATCTAACTAATGTGAAACTATTTTTAAATGATCAGTGTTATCCTTACGGTAATTTGAATCTTAATATTACTAGAAATCTGTATACTCTACTCTACGAAATGTATACAAACTTTCAAGCTAATTACTATGGTAAAGAATCACATTCATTGCTATCTAGAGGATAATTCATAGACTACGCGCCTCTAATTGTTATTGATTGTTCAAAACAAAATGAGTCATTGAAATATGGATCAGTTGATGTTTGTTTGGAATTTGAATCTAGTGAAAATTTTCCCGCTCAAACATCAGCATATTGCTTAATTTTGCATGATCGTATAGTTGAGTATAAACCAATAAGTGGTGGGGTAAATAAAAGTTTCCCGCTGAAACATAAGCATATTGCTTAATTTTGTATGATCGTATAGTTGAATATAAACCAATAAGTGGTGGGGTAATAAAATTTAGTATAAAACTAATGTGACCAAGTAGAAATAGTTTAGTTGCATTCAGGATAGAGTACGTGGTGGATATGCAGGGCTTCAAGTTACCAGTTAATAAATTTGTGTTGAAAGAATTGGCTATATTACCAATTTGTGACGTTGATGATACGAAGCCATATAGTTTTCTCTTTCGATCACCCTGCAACTGGAACAACGTTTCGTTAAAATATAAGTCTATGAATATTTGGACAGAGCGCAATCATCATGGAATACATTGGAATTCTGGAGATGTACTGTATACTTTAATACCTGTAATACTCGAAAGCGTTTTAAAAGATGCATAAAAAATATATGTAAAAGGATTGGGAAAAAGAATTGGCTGAAACAATATGTAAAAATATCAACTGAAATTGTTGTTATGCTTGATCTGAAATGTCCCTCGCTACAGGGATTGCATGAGTTGTTTTCAATTATTGATATCAAATGTACGCAGCATAGGTACGAAAATTACTTTAATTATGCAATTGAAAATGTACTTGTATTGAAAAACTGGATGTCTTTAGAGCAGTTCTGTTAGTTAAGTTCTTAAAGATAAGAAAATCTTTTAATTATAATCTGATTATATTTAAGTATAATGCACTGATTTTTAAGAAATGAATAAAAAAAGAAATGAAAAGAAATTGACGTTGTTTTTTCTCAGAGTTCCTTTACCTCATAATAAGTGTGAATAGTAGTAGATATGCGAATTGTACGTCAAAGACCATCGTTGGCATTGTGAGTCAATCGTCCTCGACATTGAGAGATTACGTTGGACGGATCAGGTTACATCTGATAGCTGCACTGCACTAAATATTTTAGATAGAATTAAAGCAGATGAGGTTATGTAAATAAAGTAAACGCTGCACTTTGTGTACAGCGACTATTTAAAAAACACTTATTCTTTTCTGGATCGTTTCATTTTCTGGCGATCCTGCCAGGATAGTGGCAAAACGACTCGGCTTCCACGGTTGCCTGGTGGAGTCAAACTTGCACTATCCTTGATATAAAGAACCAAGAAGGAAAAGAAATTTATCCAAAAACAAGGAATTAGGATTCCTGAAAACAGAGAAACTCCGGACTATCACTACGGGATAGCCCGATAAAATAAGCCAGTAAGTTAGTAACATTATTAGTGAGTGAACTAAGTAGCTCCTATATTACGAGAGTTACTAAACGAAAGTTTGACAACAAATTGGGGCTCGTCACATAGACGGTAAGACCTAGAGCGTGCTAAACAGAGCAATAAGTCTCAGAAGAAAATGATCCAGTAACAACACGGTGCAGCCTGCATAGAAAAAACCACCATCTCAACGACTATTATCAACAACGAAAACATTGTAAAATAAGTAAGCATAAAAACACACACTTAAAGTTAATTAAACCAATAAGAGTATAAATCCCCTTTGTGGACTGAGGAAGGCAACGGAAATCGAATCTAGTTAATTCTATTTTCGGTGGGGTCAAGTTTATTGGTTTATGTTAAGATAGTTCTTGCACTACGGACATCTTATCGTTAACAAACAATTGTAGTACTTTGATATGGTTGATCAGTTTGTAGCAACTTATAAGCGAATATCAAAGTAATAAAACACACAACAAATACGTGACACTGAAACACCCGTCACAAACAAATTATTTCCTAAGTACACAGGCGTTTCACGAATATAGGGAAAACTTAAGTATTTACAATTCTCAGACTGATACTGACAGTGACGAAAACTCGACAATAGAAGACTATTTCACCTCCGCAAAAAATATGTCTCAAACAAATTCACCCATTCCCAACAAAATGGAACAGATGATACAAACAATGATGACAGAATTGTCCAGCATAAAACTTAATATGTCCATACGAGTCAAAGAAAACGAAAATAGGATGCAGGAAATAGGAAGATTAGGTCAGGCAGCTGGATTAGTCCCCAATGTCGAAACCGACAAAGACGGTCGACATAATGAAGCGGAAAAACACAAACTAATTTCTAATACGACATCCCAGTACAAGGCGTTAGAAAATGAAAGTAAGACACCCGGTTACGACGACTACAAACCAGATTCTTTGTCACACAAACAATTAATCAGCAAAGAAAATGCTTATTCTCTAAGCCAAACACCCCAAATAATTAATACTATTCCTGCCAAAGCTTTAATCCGTACAATCAAACCAATAAACGGACAAGACGATATGGGAGTCGAGGATTTTATAAAAACAGTAAAGAGAAATACACACGCATTCGCAATTTCAACAAATTATACGAGGCATTACGTTCTAATTTAAAACAAATTGGTTCCGTAACAAGGACCAACAGAGACTACCCAGAATTTCAATATGCGTTTCAGACAAATATTCAACGACCTAAATTACGCAGTACAATCTTCTCATAGCGGACCGACAAAACGCAACATCTCAATAGAAATCGAAAAGGAAGAATGTCTAAAGAAATACTAATTAAATTTACAGCCAGAAATAGGACTTCAAGTGAAAGCACAAAAACCCAGTGACCTTACAGAGGCACAAAATAATGCTATTGAAATGGAAATGTGGTTGAGAGAGGCCCAACCAAATATACCCACACGCAATGGCCCTTCACTCAGACTGCCTACGCGTCCAAACATACCATTGCCTACAAAGCAGTTCACGCCGAGACTAAACGTTCCTACCGCAGCGTCAACGCCCACACAACCTGTTTCACGGGCACCATTTGACAAGAGTAGACAAACCTGTCACAAGTGTGGCAAGCCAGGGCACTTTGCAGCCCAGTGCTACTCGAAGAATACAAATTTTTCGATGGGCCATCATGGCAACAGACCCCGTCAAGTAAGGAATATTTAGGAGGACGGAGAATCAATCTTCTTCGAACAAATTACGGAAGAAGAAATGAACAATCAAACTTATTACGAGGATACAGCAGAGTTTCAGCAGTCCATGGACGATTACAATCAGTCCATGGAAGAAAACATGACGGAACACCTTACCGACTTTTAGTCGATTCGGGTTCCTCTATCAATCTGATAAAAAGAAACTCTATACCCAGACAAGATATAACGATAACTAAAATGAAAAAAGGTTTTCTAATGGGAAACGACCAACATCTGTCCAACGAGGCAATTTATCTAGATTATTTCGATAAAAAACATTTATTTCATATAGTTGAAGAGGATTTCCCATTACCCGAAGATGGAATCATTGGATTACCATTTTTCCGTAGATACGATAGATACGCACTTACACCTGATTACCTCATCATCGAAAACAAAAAGATACCTTTGATCGATGACGGTGAATATATCTCTCCACACTCAGCACAGGTGAGTAAAGTGAAAGTGGATACACCAGTCGAAGATCAAGATATTTGGATAGAAGGTGACGACCATGTCCCTGATGGGATATACCACATAAAAGGAGGGGTTATAACTCTACCTTTCAACAACTACGACAAACAACCTTTGAAAATAAAATTACCAAATTACACCCCAATCGACAGGATAACAAAAATCTCAGCAGAACAGAGAAAAATTGTACAACAATCTAACAATAGCCGGATAAAGAATCTCCTAACAAAAACGAGACTAGATCATGTAGAAGATCAATTAGCGGATAAAATATGGAAAATTATATCATTATACAGCGACGTCTACACTCTGGATAATGATGCATTACCGTGTACCACCCTCACCGAACATGAGATAGTATTGAAAACCGGTAAAATCATGAACATTAAATCCTACAGACCACCCGAATGTCATAAGGCAGAAGTAGAAAAACAGATGAATGATTTATTTAACAAAGGTATTATACGAGCAAGCAACAGCCCTTTCAATTCTCCTATATGGGTTGTGCCCAAAAAAGCAGATGCTTTAGGAAAAAAGAAATGGCGAATAGTTATTGATTATCGGAAAATTTAACGATGACACAGACCAAGATGCCTATCCTTTACCTATCATCGATTATATACTCAATCACTTGGGTGAAGCTAAATTTTTCTCTGCGTTCGATCTAAGCAGTGGTTTCCATCAAATTCCTATGGCTGAAAACTCTACAAAATATACTGCTTTCTCCACACCCAACGGCCAATTCGAAATTACAAGAATGCCGTTCGGATTAAAAAATGCACCCGTCACTTTCCAGCGCATGATGGACAATGCACCAAGAAGACTAGTAGGAAAGCACTGCTTTGTCTACTTGGATGATATTGTCGTTTTCGGGAGTACTTTACAAGAACACAATGATAATTTGAAACTCTTATTAGAACGATTACATCAAACAGGATTAAAATTGCAACCCGATGAATGCGAATATCTACGGCCAGAATTGAAATATCTAGGCCATTTAATAACAACTCTATGAGTAAAACCCAATCCCGCTAAAATACAAGCCGTGAGAGATTTTAGGCAACCAAAGAATGTGACTGAGATACAGTCATTTCTAGGTTTAGCTGGGTACTTCCGTAAATTCATCAAAAATTTCTCTCATATAGCCAAACCGCTAACGGAATTGACAAAAAAGAATATTAAATTCGCATGGATGAATAAACATACTGAAGCCTTCGAAAAACTGAAAGAGCTACTCTGTAAAGCACCCGTGTTAAGATATCCAGATTATGATAAAGAATTCACACTAACTACTGACGCATCAAACGTGGGCCTTGGAGCAGTACTCTCACAAGAAGGACACCCTTGTTGCTTCATATCACGGACTCTTAATGGGGCAGAACAAAATTATTCCACCACTAAAAAGGAGTTACTAGCAATCGTATGGGCTACTCAAAGGCTCCGTCAATACATCTTGGGAAGAGTATTCATTATACAAACAGATCACCAACCCTCTGAAGACAAAAATATAGACACTCCCACCTTACGACGAAAGAGTATGGTTAACTAAACTACAAGAGATCATAAATGGAATTAAGGATAGACGATTGAGCATTGTACGCCTCCACTTCATTGATCCTACTATTACGTTCATAGAAAAGATTCGGTTGGATACATTACTCAACTTCCTAAGCAATCAAGAAGAAACCCTCAACTTTCACATTTGTTATTCACCTCAATCCGAACTAACGACAGCAGAAAAAGAAGACATAGTAAGAGAAGCACACGGTTCTATAATGAACCAACATTTCGGTGAAAACAAAATGAAAGACAAGGCAAGATAATTGGGTGAATGGAAGGGAATGGAAAATGATGTGATAAAGTTTGTAAAGAGATGCCCAGTATGCCAGTTACAAACGACAACCAGAATAAAAAGAAGAGCCGAAGCTATTATACCAGACACGCCCGTCGACACTAATGACAAAATAGCTATGAATATATTCGGCCCGTTACCTGTCACTACCTCAGGCAATGAATATATACTTAGCATACAAGACCAGCTAACGAAATACTTGATGCTTATCCCACTGAAGAATGCTGAAAGTAAATCGATAACATAGAAGGACTATTCGATCATTTCATATATATATTCGCAGATCCCAAAAATATCCTAACCGACCAAGGACTTAATTTTGTATCAGAACTCATTCAAAATTTTGAAAATCTCTTTCAAATAAAACACCTAAAAACAACCACTTACCACCGGCAAAGCAATGGTAGCCTAGAAAGAGTGCATTCCACGCTTAAAGATCTCATCAAAAAATGTTTAGAAGACACGCAAAGCGAATGGGACAAGGTTATAAAAATCATCACTTTTGCTTACAATACCACTAAACATGAAGGAATCGGAATATCACCTTTCCAAGCAACTTTTGGCAAACTAGATGCCAATCTACCATCATCTTCAGCAACTACACCCAGTCTACGATATGATGATCTAATACAACTTTGGAAAGATAGACACGAAGAATACCTCAAAAAATCCAAAGAGAGAATACAGAAACAAAAAGAAAAATACAAAAGAATACAAGACTCACGAATAGCATTACCTCAGGGAATATACGAATCCGGTGATCTAGTTAAATTAGTCAATCATTGTAAAGACAAGCTAGCACCTAGCTAGAAAGGGCCAGCAGTAATACTTGAGAAACTAGATAACAACAATTATATCATTGTTTTTAATAATGAGCGAATAAGGATCCATACCAACGAGCTAATGCCTTATTATGATTAATTACAGAAATGCTGATCATCTTCCTTTTCGGTCTTCTACACACTACCTCAGCCAACCTAGCTACGACAACACTTTTCGGTAATATCTACGTTGAAGACATAGGAAAAGTACATTTATATCACGATACTTGGACTCTAATAGTTGGGGTGAATTTAACAAATACCCAAGATCGGCTCTACAGCATCAGGAAAAGTACACAACTGGCCGGTCAAGTGTACAATCATGATTGCAACGAGGCACATGAAATAAATACTATAGAACTACGTCTGAAAAGATTACAACAAAAAAAAGATATCCTTAGTAAACTACTTGGAAAACCCAAGAGAGTTAAGAGGGGCTAGCCAACTTTGTAGGTGACACATCTAAAACATTATTTGGTACCTTGAGTAATAGCGATCTTGACTATATAAACAATGAATTTGATAAACTATATATGGATAATAAACACATTGTAACAGCCTTAACCAACCATACAAAAATATTGAAATCGATACTCGATTCGTCATCTTCAGATTATAAAGGACTAATTAACCGATTTAATGAAGAAGTAGAAACTGCACGAAAGTTAACTAAAACCGTTAATAATAATACAAAAATTAGCTTCATAAACACCAAATTAGTCATGGGGGCTTTATTGATAGACGAACTAAACGAAGATATCGATGTAGCAATAAATGCAATTAACGACGGAAAGCACGGAATTATACATCCGCAAATCTTGACACCCAGAATATTAAGAGATACTATTGACGAATTCGAGGTGGAACATAGAACAAGATACCACTTCGATAATACTGAGAATAACTACCGACACATAATCGATATCAGTAATGTTCACGTAGCCATTGTTCAAGGGTTGTTTACATATATAGTCAAAATACCAGTTTTAGAAAAAGAAGAAGGCATCATTAAACGAATCATACCTCTACTCGAACGCATACTCGAAACTTTTTTAGCAATTATACCGGACCATGAATATCTCATTAGTTATCAAGACTCATTCTCGCCTACTGATGTAAAATTATTAAACAAGTGTAAACAAATCGATGATTATAAAATATGTGAAAGAAAACAACCGATTTATAAATTAAGAGACACGAACAGTAGCGATTCCTCTTTGCTTAAACATTATGCGGAAGTTAAATGCAACAAATCACCCTACCTTTTACATAAGGAAACGTATATATTTGTAAAAAACGGATATATAATAATACCGACCAGCGAATTAGAAATTGATGCATTATGTCCTAATGAATTGAAAACGATAAAAATAAAACGAGCAACATTATTTACCGGAGCAGGGTGTAAATTACATTCTGGTAATATCGATCTAAGTTTACCAAATTCCCTATCTTTTAATAAAATCATTACTTTGAATGAAACTTACAAACTCAATTTCGATAAATCCGAACTAGAAATATTGAAAGATAGATTGATACAACTACCACAACAATTAAACAACGACGAACTGGTAAGCGCACGGTTAAGCCTTGATGATACATAAAATATGCTTAACAAAATAAGTACGCATAGGCATATACGCACTTGGACCGAAAAATCATTAGAATGGTTGAAATATTTGAGATATTTCCATAAATGCGGACTTCTCGACCTATTAAAAACATGTATACCTTCGAAAATATGCTTTTTCTGCGTTCAAACAAAAGTAAATACGAACCCAATCCCACACATGGTAGCGTATACAAATACATCTACCGAAGAAACTTTATTGAAAAATCGTATAGACCGTTTTTCCAAACAAGATCTGTAATAACCTTATTCATAAGCAAAATTCGTAATCTTCAAAACAAAAAATGTAATCTTCGAGATACATAACATTTGTAAATTTAGCATTAAGCAAAATTATGATCTTCGTATTTAGAGGACTAAATACATTCTAGGAACGGGGGTGTAACGAGGTTACTAACGGCCCACCTAAATATTAGGATGGCCCACTTAAACATTAGAAAGGGTACAATATAAGCGCTACCGCAACTAGATTTAGGCAGTCATACTGTAGCCCTTGTACTTTACTGGTTCTAATAAAGTAAACGCTGTACTTTGTGTACAGCGACCATTTAAAAAACACTTATTCTTTTCTGGACCGTTACAGTTATTTGAAAAAAGCAAATTTACTTAAAAATATGATTTTCAGTTCGCTTTAAATAAGAAGCACCAATTTAGATTTCCTTTTCTATTCTTTATTTTCAATAACTTTTTAGTTTACAAACAATTGTACAGTTTTTGCAATGAACGCTCAATTCTCGATTTTTTTTCATTCATTCATACTAAAAACTTTGCTGTTTTTACAATTATAACATTCATTTTCACACACGCACATACACACACACACAACGCTTTTTCGCCTCACTCGCTATCTCAAATATCATTCTGCCCACTATTTACTTTGATTTTGATTCAATAATAATAATAATAATAATCTACAATAATAATAATCGTAATTTATACAAATACTATATACATTATACATATAAAATTGAATTGTGACATGTTGGAAGACATGTCGTATTTTTCATTGACCCTCTATATGAAATCGTTGATAATATT
>JBAGKK010436946.1:0-37680 GCA_037177015.1 Euceroptres primus
TGAATGTGTTAGTATGTATAAACTACTTCCTGGAAGACTGATTTCGCTCGGTACAGAACCGCGCGTTGAGTGTATTTGAAAGATTTTAAATGTATTTTAGTAACATTATGGATAAATGTAAGCATAGGACATTGTAGAGTGGCTCGCGTGTTAAGAAATCTTTTTATTTAAAACAGGATACACTCGAATCCCGGTTTAAGATATTCCTAGAATTTCGTTCGGCGGCATTCAGTTGTTGCGCGGGTCCGAGGGTAAGTAGGGAAGCACGGTCGTCGAGTAGTAGTCAAACCGTATCGCAGCAACAGAGCAAGCAGTATCAATTCGCCTTTTGCATTTATTTTTAAAAACACATTGAAAATTGTTTTTTCATTTATTTTCCATCGTCATTTAAGAATTCTCATCCCTTATGGTAAAAAAAATTACTTGCGTACATAATTCAGATACATAATTCATATTATTCCTACATAATTCATATTATTCCGACTGAAAGTGGTTCGTACGACCCTGACTGTTTGTGTTCAGAGACGCTCAAGGGCTATCCCGGTTTAAGATAGGCAATGCCCAAAACCCATCTTAAACCGGGATTCGAGTGTATTTTTAAGAATAAGAGCGTAATTTTCTCGGGACATATTTTTTTCGATTTTTTTATTTTCACCCATATGGTCAAATAAGTATTTGTTTGATTTAAATAAACATTTTTCTCAGTGAAGTTGTCTGAAATTTAATCCTTCAAATTATTTTTTCTTCATAAATTTATTTTCCCAGCAGGAAAAGACATCGGTCTCTTCCACCCTGAACATGTCCCAAATACCAGACGAGGAAAAATGTGTCGATGAAGGTCCCAGATGGAGTGATTCGACCCCTCCATCAGGAACCTCTGAACCATCGATTTCCAGCAACCTGGTGGCAAATTCTTCCAGACGAGAATTAGAGACCTATCAAAAAGAGGACCAGGAAAGCCAGGACCAAGTAGAGGAAAATCCACAACATTATGTTGAGAGAGTTGAAGTGAAACAGCAGAAAATAAACTGCAAACAACCCCTGCCTGGTTTTCATCAAGCATTCGGTTCCACTGAAATTGGCAGGTTCTCCAGATCTGAATTTTTCGCCAATATGGTCAGCGAAAACAGCAATGTAAGTATGAGTAATGATCGAAGCTGTGGCGATGATGAGGGCGTCGATTTGACTTCACGAGTATCGACAATGGACGACCTTAGACATAACAGTGGTGTGGTCGAAGTTAATAGCAATAATTGTCCTAATCCGACCAATAGCTGTGGTAATTCGGCCAATAACTTCGGCAACCTTACCCTGGCTTCTTACTATAATGAGGCCAGAAGTCCAGCTGCGGTAGCTCCACGCTGGCACAGTCCTTGTGTTAGCGCGATAGGTAGCGAAATTTAATTAAGAGGATATAGATCGTTCCAATTCTTAGGTACAGTGTCGGATACTCTCTGCGTTTCTGGATACAGTTATTCCACGAGGATTCAAAAATTAGTTTTTTTACAATTAAATTCTACAATTTGTGGCCTCAGAATCAAAAGGTTTCATCTTGGTTTTTGATAACTTTTCAGGAGAGACATTTGAAAATTGATAGCTCGTGCATAAAGAAATTAACTGATCTCGAAAAACAACTTTTTAAATCTGTTTCCGAATAGAATAATCAGAGCACTTATGAAAGATATAAGCCTTGAAACCTTCTGAGTGTTCTATAATAAATTATGGATTTTCAGGATGGAACTATTCAGCTTAAAATTATGACAAATCATGAAGATATAGAACTTTTGGACTCTGGACTGGCATTTTCAAATCAGGTAGACTTCAATTGTTTTTTTATAAAAATTAGGTTAAACAAGGTTAAAAACAATTTTAATCACAACTTTTTAATGCTTAAGAAACTATACCGAAATTTTGATTAATTTAACTTGTGCAGAATTACTCAAATTATTTATTGATATTAAAATCTCTATTTCGGCAAAAAAGTTAGATAGAACCCTTCGGTTCTAAGGCCATGAATTTAAAATACGAAATTCAGGGATCACAGCGCACAGTGACGAAATTCTGGACCTTACTGTTCATAATAATTTTTTTTCGGCAATTCGTCACTGATTTTCAAGAATTTTTTTTAGAAATACTCAGAATTAAATTTTTAAGAATCTTGTGTTAGCCGAATTTTGAATTCGTTAGTTAGTGCAATTTTATATAAATTAGTAAACTGACAAAATGAGCTATTTTCACAGCTTGATTCTTTTTCTCAGATTTTGAGACGTCAATAAACACACTATCGATCAGAATTAAGTAAAGAGACTCTTAACGAACAGAAATACTCGATTGAGTTATGAAGTTAATTGTTATAAATAATTTTTATGTAACAAAAACCCCGCCATTAAAATTTTGGGTAGAAATGTGTATTTCTAAAATTAAATTAAGGTGATTTATTATTGGAATGATAGGTGATGATTAATTGTTATAATATATAAACAATTGATATGGTTATAATTTTTTTTAGTAACAAAAATACAACTTTCTGATTTTTCGCAAAAACAGGATGTTCTCCTGTCACTAAAATGTATTGGAATGTATGTAGAAATGGTCTGCTGGTACGAATGATAGTTAACAGTTAACTATTTTCATGTATAATAAATAATTTTATAAACAAGTCACTGATTTTAATATTTTTGCTGACAAAAATTTCTTTTTTTTGCTACATCCTACAGTAATCATCTCGAAAGTGATTATAAATGTAGAACATGTGTTTATAATTAATTATTAGCATTGTTATAAGCAAAATTCTAAAAAAATGTACTACTTTTAACTTTTTATGTGAAAAAATCACTTTTTTCGATGAATCGCTTTCAAAGAAACTTAATAGTTAAATTTACAGAATAATATATCTAGATAACTGACAATTAGTATTGTTAATAACAATTTATTTTAAAAAATACTGATACCAACAAGTAATTCGTAGAAAAATTTTTGCTTTCAGTAATTTCAATCGAAATTACTTGTTGAAATCGGTACTTGCTTAAACAGATTGTAATTAACAATACTAATTGTCAGTTATCTAGACATATTACTCTGTAAATTTAAGTATTAAGTTGCTCTGAAAGCAATTCATCGGAAAAAGTGATTTTTCACCTAAAAAGCTAAAAGTTGATTATTTTCTTATCATTTTGTTTATAACAATGCTAATAATTAATGACAATCACATCTTACACATTTATAATCACTTCCAAGATGATTACTACAGCATGTAGCCAAAAAAAAGAGATTTTTATGAGCAAAAATGTCAAAATCAGTGATTCGTAAAAGCAAATCATTTCCACATACATTCTAATATACTTTAGTGACAGGAGAGCATCCTGCACTGGAGAAAAACAACAAAATTATATATTTGTCACTAAAATTGTTTATAACAATAATTATTGTTTATATATGATAAAAATTCATCATCGCCTTTCATTTCAATAATAAATCACCTTAATTCAATTTTAAAAAATTCACATTTTGGTTCGAAACATGTCTGAATTGTGCATTTGTTTAAAAAACCTGTTTTCAATAATCATTAAATTTATTGGCGAATAAAGTTTAGTGTTGAAATAATTCTGGATTAGCCAATTAAAGTATTAACATTGAGAAAAATGAATTTTTTTTGTCGAAAAATGTCCAAATAATGAATGCATTTGTTCATTAAATTTGTTTATAATAATCATAAAATTTATTGGACAATAATGTTTAGTTTTAAAATAATCTTGGGTTAGCCAATTAATATTATTAACATTGAAAAAAAAACGAATTTTTAAGTCGAAAAATTACCAAATTAAATTTGTTTATAATATTAACATACTTATTCGGCTACAAATTTGTTCATCATATTATTATTTTGACACAAATTGGTTGCAATATAATAAAAGAAAACGTCCAAATAGTGAAAGTTAAAAAATCCGCTTTTAACATTCGTTACTGCTTAAAAAATCCATTTTTCGATCATGAACGGTTCTTAGTCGTCCTAAAAAATTATTATTTTATAAAAACTATGACAAATTATCTTCAACTAATGTTGCTTTTTCAAATGTAGGCGATTGCAAACATTTTCGCATTATTTCAAAGAAGCTAGGAGCTCAAATTGGCAAAATTGTCATTTTTTGCGTTATATTTGTTTATTTTTAAAAAATTGAAAACCTGTATTAAAAATTAAGTCACACAATTCATTTTGAAATTTTATTAACTTTTTTTTTAAAAAAACTTTATCCAAATCGGTAAAGAATTGTAGGCTAAATATTAATTTGAACCAAAAAGAGTACTTATTTCACACTGTGGCAGCGGTTTAGAAGTTTAATTTAGGGAAAATAAGGGATTTATTTTTCGAAAAATGGGGGAAATTTTTTTCTTTTAAAAAATACCAAAGAAGCCAATAAAAGTTAATAAATACAACATTTATATAAGAAAACTCAAATTTCATTAAGAAATAAAATTTTATTTACTGCAACTAATAGAGATGTTAGGGTAAAAATTTTCATTTGAAGTTTTCAATTTCATTTAGCTAATTGTGAAAATTTTTTAGGATTATGGGAGTCTTTTGGAGATTTCAGAGGGTTTTAAAATATTCCGCAGAATTCTGGACTTCAGAATATTCTGGAGGATTCTAAAAGATTCTGGAAAAGTCTAGTATATTTTCTAATAATTAAAGAATTTTTGGAGATTCTTTAAAATTTTATGAGATTATATAGGAGAACCCAGAAAAAAAGATTCTAGAAAATATTCAAGAAAACCCAGAAGATATTAGACGGTAGTGGAAGAGTTTAGAAGATTTGATTATAGAAAATTTTGAGAAAAAATTGAAAGAGTTACGGAAGATTTAGCGAGTATAGAAAATTTTTGAAAGTTTGGGAAATAAATAAAGTTTTGAAGTTCCTAAAAGATTCTAGAAGGCTCTAAATCTTTAAGGTTTTAACATTGTGGCACGCGTTTTTGAAGTTTCTATTTATTAAAATTCTTGGAAAATTAATCGGAACTTTGAATAAAAAAGGGGAAAGGGGGCAAAATTTTCAAAAATAGGGTTTTAGGGGATCTTGAGGAAAATATGGGGAAATAGGGAAAAAGGGGGAATAGGGAGCTGATGAATGTGATCCCTGGAAATTGTATTTCAATGAACTGAATGAAACTTAAATGTAAAAATTAACAGTGAAATAAAATTAATTGTCGAAAATGCGGTAAAAAACAAGTGAAAAATTTAGGATTCACGAATTATTTTAATAATTGATCCAATTATTTATTAATAATGGAAAAAAATTGGCGATCACCAATTTTAAGATGAAAATGACATTTTTCAACTTAATTACATCGACACTAAAAGAATGAGACTCTCTAATAATCAAAAACGCATTTTAAAACAAAGTTATACCAAAATCTTGTGCCAAATAAATCTGCATTAAAAACCAATTTTAGTATATATATGATATATATATATATATATATATATATAAAGACTTAACAGGAACACTATTTTATAATTTTTTTTTTATAACGAAAATTTATATATTTGAAAAAATGGTCAACATCCTCGTAAAATAGCTGCGTTCAAATTCAGGTGCATTTTGAAAGTACTACCCGACACTGATTATTAGGTGACTACTTATGAAGGCGACAATTAATAGGTTATTTATATATATATATATATATATATATATATATATATATATATTGTTTTTTTTTTAAAGCCTGTCTCTCTCCTGTTCAAAGAATGTATAATTGTATATCCAGGAAATGTGAGACTGAAGAGAAGGAAACGAGCGGTAACGATTTGTAATCGTTAAATTTCAATTGGTTATCAAAATTGTGCCTTTCGATGGACTGGATATATTAAGTATTATTACATTAATTAAAGTAAACTGAGTAAAACAGTAAGATAGAAAAAGTCGTTATTAACGACTCGGTAATATGAGACAAAGTAACTTTATTTAAAACACTAATTTTGAAAATAATAACTTTGCAAATTTCCAAAGATTAAATTATTATTGAATTAACTTATTATTAAATTGATTTATAAAAACAGATACTAATCATTTGAGACTACATAAAAAAAAAACTAAATATGAAATCAAACTTTACATACTCTGCTTTGAACAAATATTGTACATACAAAAATGAAATGCATAATTTCATTTATTATTTTTAATATTAAATACTTATTTCTACTGTAAAATATAAGAAAGCCTGTCTTTTATTTTTTTTTATAAAAGTCTCTTATTACTGTCATCTGCCCTAGAAATTATTATACACCAATCTCGTCGTTCTCGTCTTACAAGTAGATATTCGTACTTATATCTACCCAATTTTAAGGAAGGCGTCCATTGATTCGCAGACCGAAAAGGAAAGTGAATGAGGGTGCCTTATAAAAATTAACAAAGAAAATTAAGTTCGGTCTACGACAATACAGTCGCACAATGCCTTCCAAAAAGTGACTTCCAGAAAGTGAAGTCTAAAAAAGTTCATATATCACACCTTCATTCGCCTGCCTATTCGAGTATATAATATACATAATAAAAATATATCTATAATAAATAATAATATATATATAAAACGCGAGCCCGTGAAATTCATGAACCTGCAAGCCAAAACGAACGATAGATGAATAGATCGATATCTGTTTAAAAAACAAAAATATATATAAAAATATAAATATTATACATAAATATATCTATACACATGGATATAAGTAAGAGACGCAGAAAGGAACAGAAGAAATATTGAAAAATTATTGACAGATAACTTATTATCTAATTAACTACTTTTAAAATCAAAACAACATTCCGGATGATGCATGCGAACACGTAATAGTTTTAAGATAATCAAACCAAAAAAAAAAAAAACAGTGCAGATTAAAAAAACCAAAATCCAGAGCATTCTACGTGTTAACAATTTTATTATTGTTAATAGGTTATTAATATTTATTATCAAAGAATTAAATATGTGATAAAAGAATATAAATTATTTAGTAGATATCTAGGTCCATATTATACATAAATGTTATTTCGAGCATAGGCATAAAAAAAGGAAATGTCAGGCAGGCGTTAATCTGTCTTTTGAATTTATTTCATTGCGGCTATATCTATATAAAGTACCTATATTAGATATATGTACAATATCTGTAATGTAACGACGATTGTTTACGATAATTCACGCTGTACACCCCATCCTGTACCATTAATGGGACCAAAGTTTTTATTTCACTTCATCCTTTCATGATTAATCGTCACCAGAATTTGTCTTGTTTCATTTCTCTACAAACTTTGTAATTTATTTCTTAAATACAGACAACCATCAACTATCTAAAATTAAAATCAAGATTAAAATTAAATTTTCATGAGTTATTTTAAACAGAAAGAAAAATCATAACTTTCGAAAACAGGAACTTATTTATTACAAAACAAGAAAATACTTTTTATTGTACGAAACTTATATAATTTATAACTTATATTTTGTTGTTAAAGTCATAATTTTTATAATTATTTCATTGTTTATAATTTTTGAAAAGTATTTTTTCAATGAGTTATGTATAAAGTTTTGAGAAATAAAACTGAGATAACAAACGACTCAGATACACAAGTCATTCGATTTCATCACCTTTTCCAAAAGTGACCAATTTACAAAAAAAGAAACGATTTTATCGTCACATCGAAATTGAGTATTTCGAATCTCTTGCTCCAGATATTTTTAGTGTTTTTAGGGAATTCCTCGTCTTCTTGCTTTATATGCCAAAGTTAACGTATAACGCCGAGGAATCATCGATAAAGTTTGTATCGGTATGCAAATATTATTTGCAAAGAAAATATTGCATTGTATACTAAAAAAAAAGAACAACAGTTATTTTGAAAGACTTTGGCTCGACGATTTTAATTTAGGATCATCTTAAAACAAGAATTCTTTATTTTCTTTTAAATCATTAATAAATTTTGAATAATAAGTTACTAAATTAATAAATTAATCAGTAAATATTGATTACTCATTTATTTCTTGTTTGATTCCTTTGAAAATTAATTTTTCGAAAATAATTGCCAAGTTTATGATCCGAGGGAAAAAGTTGAGTGAGCGTCATAAAAGTACAACGTTCTGTGATAATTTTAAAAAATGTTATTCTGAATTACAATGCATTGAATCTTTGCAAATAAATTTTAAAAAGTAGCTGAGAATTTGTCTTTGTAGTTTTAAATATGATGCAGACTTTATCCAGATGAAAAAAAATTTTTGATCGGCTTTTTGATCTCACTCGATATACACGATCGCGAGACTAATCATTGTCCTACTGTGATTAAATCGGATTTTAGTAATGATTATATTATATTATATTAATTAGATGGTCACTCGCGTCCGAGAGAACATTATTTAGGGTCCTGTAATGCAATTTCCTTAAACGTTGATCGAGTGAAAATTTAATTAGGAACTAAAAATTAATATTTTAAATCCAATTTTTTTTAGTAAATTTGATTTTCTGATTTTAAGAATTGTTTTACTCGAATCAACATTTATGGAAACGAATCGAACTCACGGGGAAAAACCGATGGAGTTGTGCGTGTATGAAAATTTTCTCTTACGAGGAAAGAATCAGATTAATGTGTTGTAATTTGTTTATTGTATACAAATGAATTTTTGAAAAACGGTGAGTGAATCTAAATCGTCGTTGAAGCGAATCTGTTGCTCGCCACGGCGAGTTTGAATGTTAATTAATATTCTTAAGTTAATTATAAACGTTAATAGAAACGTTAAAAGGTGCGAGGAATGAATGGTGAGTTCAAAGTTAGCGAAAAGTGATCAGTTGCTATTGATTTTTAAAACTGTCTTCAAATTTTTGATAATTTCACTTAAAGAGGTGCCTTTGATTATCGAAACAAAAAATTACTCGATCATAAAATATCCAGTAATTACACTACATATAATTAATTTTTTTAAAATTATTTTTCTCTGAGTATTTCTCTCAAAATACGACAGAATATTAAACAACTTTTAATTCAATTTTGGAAGAAGATCAAAGGTACCACAAGGTCAAGAAATGTGTAAAAGAAAATGTAACGAAATACCAACTAGCTGTATAGATTTGTCAAACTAACATTAAATTCTAAGAATGTAACTTTTTTAGTTCCTATGAAAAATCAATAGCCAGA
This sequence comes from Euceroptres primus, assembly GCA_037177015.1. Lineage (NCBI taxonomy): Eukaryota > Metazoa > Arthropoda > Insecta > Hymenoptera > Figitidae > Euceroptres > Euceroptres primus. Next base: position 9,162 of record JBAGKK010436946.1, read on the forward strand.
AGCATTAAGGGTATTTGATACGTAATGACGTCATGTAATGCGAATGAGGGTTCTAACGCCCTTTTATAGAAATTAAAAATGATTAAATTCATCTTATTTCACAAAATAAAATTTGTACCGGAGTAGACATCGGTGCTCTATTATGTCTTTTATCGCTTACTAAAATTACAGATCGATACATTCATTATTTTAGTAATAAGTCCGCTGAATGTAAAACCAGATAATGCTTGTATCGATCTGTAATTTTGGGAAATGATAAAAGACATAATAGATAATATATACTATAATAATATTCTACTGCGGTACAAATTTTATTTTTGGAAATAAGGTGAATTTGATTATTTTTAATTTTTATAAAAGGACGTTAGATCCCTCATTCGTATTACACGACGTCATAATGTATCAAATGTTCTTAAAGCAAAATAAGTATAATCAGTAAGACTTTAGAAAGATTTGAACTTTCATACCGTAAGAATCAAATCTGACAATGCCAATAGATTTTTTGAGCCAGCTTTATATTTCACAGAAAACTTCCATCGACGTTATTCCTGAATCAGTAAATGACTTAAAGTTGATTTTTCATTTTTACAGGGTAACGGCGAATTAAATAAAATATACAAAAATCACAAAAGAACATGAGCCTAAATTATAGGACTTATGACCAAATCAATTAAAATCGATTAAAATTGTGTGGATTTATCGTCACCCTGTATTTTATGAGTACATATCAAATGCATATTAAACCCCAGGGGTTAGATTCAATTGTTATTCCGTTTACGATATTTATTCGAATTTTATTCTACAGATAGCCCAGGTTTTAAAAAAAGACCCTCTATAAGTTGTATCTTCTTCGATCGTTATTACAAATCGCTACCACATTCTCAAGCTAAATATGCAAATAATGAAATTTCAATTTCTGCTGATGAAATATGGATGACTTAATCTCTTTGTATTTTTTCCAGGAAACTAGAAATTACTAGTCAGTTTTCACGATTCGAAAAATTTCGATTCGTCGAATTACTTAACTCAGTGTAGAAAATTCCTGTTGAGGAAATCTGAGGTGTAATTAATATAGGAGTGTATCAGGAAGAATCAAATTTACGTAAATATTAATTATAATTTCTAGTAAAACATTTTAAAAGGAAAAGTATTAGAGATAATAAGGTAAATGTTAAATTAATTTTGAAGGTAATATAATTTTTTAGATTAAATTATTTCATAGCAATATGAAAAAAAAAATTAATTTTGATTCATCCTGTGCTCTGCCTGAAAATAGAAATGATGATTTTATTTTAAAGTTCGATCCATTATTGTGAAACGATTGTGGGTAACGTTGAAGAAAATAAACGTTTATATGATAAACCATCGTCCAATTATATATACTGACAAAATTATCAATTTTTTTTCTCAGCTGATCCCGGAAGCTTTCCTGTCCAATCCCATTTTTCCCTTTGCTCCGAAATCTCAAAATGGCTTAGGAAATTCGCGTGGTATTAAAGATGAGGAAATTTTGAAACAAATTATGGCTGAAGATTGTTATTGGCTGGCTCCAGGAATTCCAGCAACTAGCATCTCGGAAAATGCATCTGTGAGTTTCAATATTCTTTTATATTTTAATTTTTTTACGAGGGGATGATCACTCGATTTTTTAGTGTTTACTTCAAATTTAAGATTTCAAAGATTTCCAAGATTTTAAAGATCTCAAGAGATTTCAAGAAATTTCAAAGATTTTAAAGAGTTCAAAAGATTTCAAAAGATTTGAATGATTTTAAAAGATTTCAAGAGATTTCATGAGATTTCAAGAGATTTCAAGAAATTTAAAATATTTCATGAAGGCATATACACCAGATTTCAAATATTTCAAAATATTTCACGATATTTCAAAAGATTTAAAAGATTTCAAAAGATTTCAAGAGATTTCATAAAGGCATGTACACCAAATTTCAAGAGTGGTTAGTCCCTCGGTTTTTTATTATTTAACTTTTATTAAGAACTTTTATTTTTAACTTTCCCTATAACTCTACGTAGAAAATGTTGAATATTGTTGATTAGAATAGAATAATGTTGAACATATTTTAATTTATTATTTTTTAAATGCAAAATATTAGAACTATGCTGCAATGTTGGACTATTCTAATCGAGTCACACATGAATGGCTTCATCCAGCATCAGCCCAAGATCTCCAAATCGCCTTTTTGGACCAATCGCCAGCTTTTTTATTCCACGAAAGCAATAATGCCAATTCTAAAAATAATTGCATGTCCTGCAAATGTGCTAAGTTAAAAAATGAAAATCAAGAAAGTTGCTCTAGCAGCGATTCGGAAGGTTTGGATCTTCGAGTTACAGAAAAAGCAAAGAACCAAAGAAATGACCCTGACGATAATCTGTAGATAAGAACAATAATTCACTCTGAGGATATTCCAAATCTTTTTTTTTTCTAAGCAAGGAAAACCATTTTTTTATATTTTAATTTTCGTTTTTTTGTTGGTGATGTAACTTCAGTAGTACAAGTATCAGGTTGAAGATTTAATTATTAAACCTTAGTTATTTAACTATATTAATATTAATATAGTTATATTAATTAATTATATTAATTAATATAAATATATTAATATTAACTATTTGTATGGTTATATTAACGAGTAAGCAATTTAGATGATGATCATTAATATAAGATTACTGAGAATTTATATGCAAAATGCAGAATTTGTACCCATATGTGACACATTGAAAATAAAATATTATGTCCATTTCTAAAAAGAGAATTTCTCTTTTTAGACTTTACACTAACGGGTATTTGATACATAATGATGTCACAAATTACCGACCGATTTTTTATTTATATTCAGCGGGTTTATTAAGAGAAAAATTCAAATATAATGCTGAGATTTGAGGAATTAATAAGGAATATATCAAGGAATATATGTCTGGTGCGTTTCAATTTTTATTTTGAAAAAAAATTATTTTTGAAAGATGTTTTTTTTCGAAATAAAAACTGAAACGCACGATACACAGATGCCTAAATATATTCTTTATTATTTCCCAAAATTTCAGCATTATATTTGCATTTCTCTCTTAATAAACTCGCTGCATGTGAATAAAAAATCGGTCGGTAATTCGTGATGTCATTATGTATCACATAACCTTAAGAATAACTTTAGATAATAACAAGTTTCAAGAAAAATACCTTAATTATTGCCGGAATTACTGAAATATTGCTTCGAAATGGGAAAAAGGAACTAAATTTTTATTGGAAAGAGCAGTAGCTGGAAAACCGCGGCAAGCAAAAGGAAAAAAGGATGAGATAAAAGAGCCTTACTAATGGTAGCTAGTCAAATAATGGATAGATGTCATAAAAATTCTTGGGTTAATCAATGTTTACCGTTGAGACTGTTGAGGGATTCTCCAGGATTTTACAACACCTGCCGTCTGCCTACCGAAGGAAAGATGGGTGGCCGACGGTGGTTTGCATTTATGGGTTTATGTTTATGTCCACTGTGGGATTTATGTTATTATATTTGAGGCATGATGCCGACCATTGAGACATCAAATCCTCCAAAGGAATAATGCATGTTATGCATGTACTAAAAATGAAATACAAATTTTCTATCATTTTATTATGAAGAGATAATAACATATGTTGTATGTATTTTTTATTTGTTTATAATGTTTATGATTTAAAATCATAACTGTTTTTAGATAACTTGTTCCATAACATCAAAAAATATCCGTTGCAAAGAATAATTTATCTTTTGTTAAAATTTTAGACAATGATTTATTTTAAAAATAACAAAAAAAGGTGGTAAAGTGGTGTGTTTTAAAGGTTTATAATGTTGCCATGAATTCAGAATGAGCCTGGTTTTGAACATGTTTAAAAAAAATGGCTCAAGTAAATAGAAGATTTCTGTGGCACGAAGAAGTATACTGCAAACATCGGCTCGTCAAATATTCGTAATATGTATGCGAGTGCCTATCCACCAGCACACTTGTTGATTTTTGTGATTTAGCCTCGAAGGCATTTTGGATTCAGGATCCGTACCCCGTATGGCTTTTCTGTAAGTTTTTAATTTTTAATGACCGAAGAGATAACAATGCAACTGTAAATATATCATTTGGAATACATGTAAAGAATTTTTTTTATACTGACCTCATACTCGAATATGAAAATAATCCAGAAAATATTTATAATCTTAGCATAATAATATTTATTCAAAAAGTCTTATGGCAAATTAAACATTGATACATTTTTAACAAAATTATCAGCATTAAATCATCGAGCTATTGTTTATGAGACAAAATGATTCCTTATTAGATATTTTTTATTTCTAAGATTTAAAATACTTACATATATAATTTGAAATAATTAACATTTTTAAATGTTCTTGGACTAATTTTAAAGATAAATATCTCCATAGAACTTAATTAATATATGAGAAATCCAGTTTTTACTCAAGTTTCTTTCAATACTATATTTTAATCGATTTTAATTGAGGAATATTGATTTCATAATTCTTAATTAATTTTTTGCTTTTCTAACACTTTTTTAGTATATTTTTACACATTTCTGAAATACAATGGAGATTTATCTTTAAAATCATTCTAAAAACATTTTAAAATTTTAATCATTTCAAGTTATTCCAAGTTTTGGAATAAATCGAAAAATGCACTATTTTATATTATTTTCCTACAAAATTTACAATTTTAAATTATTTTTTTGCTTTTTCACGGCCTTTTTTCATATATTGTTACATATTTCTGAAATTCAATTGAGATTTATCTTTAAAATCATCCCAAGAACATTTAAAAATATTAATCATTTTAAGTTATTTCAAATTTTAGAATAAGACGAAAATTTCACAATTTGACAATATTCTCTTTCAAAATTCACAATTAAAATACGTTCTCTATTGAATATTTTCAGCACAATTTATTTGAATAAAAGTTAATACCACGATTCTATGAAAATCAAATTCTGAGAATCATCTCAAAAAAAATTTTCAAAAATGCTTTTTATTCGAAAGTTATTAATTACTTCCGAAATTATTTACATTTTTACTATTTCTGCAACATATCTTCTATTACAGAATTGACATAATATCTTTGACTTGGACACACTTAATGCAGAATTCTGATAAGTTTCAATCTATGTTGACAGAATATAGTGTTTGATAAGGATCCTTACCAGGACCGAATAAACGTCACAAACACAATTTTTAGCTCAAAATTCTGAAGTTCTTTTTCTGTTAATAATCTTATATATCAGAAAATTATACAGCTTTGATTACATCTGACTACTATTGATTTCTTTGTTCACTCTTGATCCTCTTTATCCACTAAAAGTTTAACAATTTTTTTTAATATCTCAATAAAAAGTCAGGAAACCGAAAAGCGGAAACTAAAATCAAAACCGAAATTTATGTGGGTTTGAACTTAACCGCGAATACCGAAACCGAAAATTTTAAGGGTTTAAACCGAAGAGTGGAATCCCAAACCCAAATTGTTTTGGTTTTACCCCGTGTGAAATGTACTAATAACTAAAGCGACAAATAAAAAATAGATAATACTTCCTCACTTCAATAAATAATTAAAAAAGTCATTTCTACAGGAAAATCAGTGAAAAATTACTGGAATTTTAGTGATTAGTCACTGATATTTCTCAGTGAAGTTTTACTGATTGAGGTAGCGAGAAATGTGTCACTGATTCTCAGTGAAATTTCACTGATTCAAATTTAAGTGAAATATAGTAGTACTTATTATTCAAAATATAAAAAACGGATGAATCAGCAATAAATTTCTCACAATACTCTTTTGAACAGATAATTAAAATAGCCACTCATAATTTAATTGTCAAACAAGCTCTCTAAATTTGAATCAGTAAAATTTCACTGAAAATCAGTGACAAATTTTTGGCTACCTCAATCAGTGAAAATTCATTGAGAAATAATTGACTAATCATTGTTATTTTTCATTGATTTCCCAATAGATAAATTTACTGCTCTATCAGTAAAATGGGGTGTTTCAAAAAAGCGACTTTCGAATTTTTGTCATGCCGTGCCATCATGACGACATGCCAAAATTGTAAACAGACTTGAAAAAATGAATCCCTGAAAATTTAAGCAAAATAGGTCAATAATAACATGAGCTTCACACCCCCTAAAGTGTCCCATGTATGTGATTAACATTGCGAAAAGCGTGATTTTTGGAAATGCGCGAATTAGTTTTGAAAATGTATATTAACGTGAAATTAAAATTCCAATTCTTCATCAGAAACTGTTTAAAGAATGCGAATTGAAATTTTTTTATAATTTTCACACTCATTTCACACACCCTTTTATTCACCACAAAAAACCATTATTTTAATAATCATGGAGTGGTTTTTGAAGGTGAATAAAAGGGTATTATCAGGGTGAAAATTATAAAACTATTGTTAATTCACATTCTTTACATAGTTTCTAATGAAAAATTAGACTTCATTTCACCTTAATATACATTTTTAAAACTTATTCACACTTTTCCAACAATCACCCTTTACGCAATGTTAATTACATGAAAAACTTTACGGGGTTTGAAGCACGTGTTATTATTGACAGATTTTGCTCAAACTTCAGGGTATCATTTTTCAGATCTATTGACAATTTCAGGGGGCGGCATGACAAAAATAAGTAAATCGATATTTCACTGTATAAATTTGGACCACCCTAATCAATAAACGTCACTGAAATTTCAGTAACTTTTTCTACTGGAAAATCAGTGAAAAATTACTGGAATTTCAATGATTAGTCGCTAGGGTTGATGGTCCAAATATTTATGCTCTCACCTCCCAGATTCGTTCGAATCCAAGAAAAAAAAGTATAAACGCAGTTTTTGATTTTGAAATCAATTGATATTTAGAGGTTGCTCAAAGTCCATAAAATTTTACGTGTGTATTTCCCATAGCAAAAAGACGTTTTTGTAAATTTGCGATAGAATCGTTAATATTATACGTATATCTTACATTTTCTTGCACACTTTTCTTGAGAATTAATCGCTGAATACGAACCAATAATTACTCTTCGAAATCAACCCACATAAACTACATTTATTGGGTCCCAAAAAAATCCCATAAGTCCAAAAATGATACCACGTATTTTTGGCGTTTAATCTTATTTTTTCGCAGTTTATTCATATTATTTATTTATTTTTATTTATATTATTTATATTATGTATTTTAAAAGTTGTTTAAACAATTTATTATTGTTTATTCCTATCTCTTCATAGAATAAAGCTAGAAAATTGCGGTGTTTTCTGCATTCTTCAACTTTTCTTCGACACTTTAGTTATCAACAAATAATAACCAATAAGCATCAAGAAATATCATTTTTCAAACTGTACATTGTTATTAAATTTTTTTGAGAATTAATCCAGGAACTTGCGTTTTTTTCTAAAATTTCGAACTTTTATGAACAAATGAACAATTAATAATAAAAAAATTTCTTCCATATCGGATTTTAATGATGGAAACTTATTTTTACATTGATATTTGATTGATTTTTGATTGATATTACATTATATTTACATTCTTCTAAATAATAAACAAATAATAATTTATTATGAACAAATTAATAATAAATAAAATCCCAACAAGAATCACTATTTAAAAAGCATTCCATTATTTTTTCTGAATTAAGTATTATTATTATTTAAACAATGATTCTTGTGAGTGTTTAATTATTTGATTGTTCATAACTAAAAAGTCGAAGAAATGTTGAAGAATGTTGAAAACCGCAATTCTCTAGCTTTATTCTAAAAGAATATAGTTATAAACAACAGTTAATTGTTTAAGCAATTACTTTTGTTTAAAAAAAATCGCAACTTTTTAGCTATATTCTAAGCTGAAGTAGTTGAAAATTCTATTCGTATGTAGTAAGTAGAGCTACTTTTAAACGGTCAATCATCTGTAGTTACCATAACCGTTTCTCCTATTTGGATCAACTGTTCACACGTTCCATATGGTTTAATTTACTAAAAAAACAGTTATATTTACTGCTTTTAATACTTCATTTGATTATTAGAGGTACAGTTATTTCAACTATATTTGGCTTGCAGTGGCCTCCAGCAACTAGGGAAAAGTAGTCACAGTTACCAGGAATTTTTCTCAATGATACCCAACATTGGTTTATATGTTACTTTAAAAAAAGTAACTGTAACTTAACTTAGTTACTATTTTTGCAGTAAATTGTAACTTTAATTTTATATTTACTTTTGAGTTACTTTTTATTAAATAAAATTAATATATTGTTGTTCACTTGCCAAAACATATCGCGTACTTTTTATTTTAACTGATGTCTATCTGTTTTAAAATTTTTTCAATTGGAGGAGGGGTATAATTTAAAGTAACTTTAAAAGGAACCTAAGTTACTATCTCTAGTAACTTTAACTGTAACTAGTTACTTTTTTAAAAAGGAACTTTAACTGTAACTAGATACTTTTTATTCCAAATTAACGTAACTGTATCTAGATACTTTTAATAGAGTGACTTACCCAACACTGTTATAAACAATAATAAATTGTTTAAACAATTTTAAAATCATCACAATATGTTTAGAAGGTAATATCTTACGTAATAAAAACAATTCGTGAAAAAAACTGCAAAAAGTAAGATTAAACGCCAAAAATACGTGATATCTCATTTTTGTTCTTATGGGGATTTTTTGGGATCCTATGAAATTGGTTTATGGGTGTCGAATTCAAAAAGTAATTATTCATTCGTATTCAGCGATTAATTCTCAATAAAATCTTACAAGAAATGTAAAATACATTTACTAATAACGATTCTATCGTAAATATACAAAAACGTCTTTTTCCCATGGGAAATGGCCGTAAAACTTTATGGGATTTGAGCAACCTCTAAATATCAATATATTTCAAAATAAAAAAATACGTGTTTACTTTTTTTGGGATTCAAACAAATCCGAGGGCTAAGAGCATGAAAATTCCAAAAAAAATTTGCAATTCATTTTTGGACCATCCTACTAGTCACTGATTTATCAGTGATGTTTCACTGATTGAGGTATCCACAAATGCATCACTGATTTCCAGTGAAATTTCACTTATTCAAATTTAGAGAGAGACAACATACGATAACTTGTTATGTTTTAACTGTTTTAACACACATTTTAACCCATTATCCTCAACAAATCACACTGCTTCTATAAATCACTTCTCCATGATAAAAACCACTTCATCAACCGCAATCAAACCAATTAACATGATAATACATAAATCATAAAAAAATAGCAATCGAAACCGACTAAAAATGAATTGAATTCAAAAAGTAATTATTCATTTGTATTCAGCAATTAATTCTCAAGAAAATCTCACAAGAAAATGTAAAACACATTTACTATTAACGATTCTATCGCAAATTTACAAAAACGTCTTTTTTCCCATGGGAAATACACGTAAAACTTTATGGGTTTTGAGCAACCTCTAAATATCAATAGATTTCAAAATAAAAAATATGTGTTTACTTTTTTTGGGATTCAAACAAATCTGGGGGCTGAGAGCATGAAAATTAAAAAAAAAATTTGCAATGCATTTTTGGACGACCTTATTAGTCACTGATTTATAAGTGAAGTTTCACTGATTGAGGTAGCTAAATTTGCAATGCATATTTGGACCACTCTATTACTATCTGTCCATAAAATATAGAGCCCTAAATTTTTTGCAGAATATATCTCATCCGGAAAAAATGTGAAAAAAATGAGACAAGGCACATTCAAAAGAGCAAGATGTCCTCTGTACTTTAAATGTTTGATCAAATTTTTCAGTCTATTAGTAAAATTTTTATGATCAGAGAAAGGTGAAAAAGTACCCAAATTTCATAGTCTTTTGAGAATGGTCATCTTTGAGACGTTAGTGCTCGCACAAAACGAATGTGAAAAATATGTGAAATTTTTTTGAGTTTCCTTGAAGCTTTATGTGACCAAAAGTGGAAACCAAAGTCAGAAATTTGCATTTGTTAACATTAAAATTTTAAAAATCTAGGAAGACGTCGTATCCGAAACTCACCAACTTACGGAGTTCATTCTTGAAGCGAATTATATATTATTTATTAACAAGAGCAATATATTCAATATCAACTAGAAAAAAGTGGTGTTTTAATGCTTAAAAAATTATTTCTATTCGTTAAAATACACAGGACAGTTCAATTGTGAAAAGAAATGACCTGCACAGCAGGAGATTTTTTGACCGTAATATCCTTGACTACTGAAAGTGACAAAAAAGGGTCAGTGTCAAAAAGCTGCATGCTGTGCAGGCCATTCTTTCCACAATTGAATTGTCCTTTGTATTTTAGCCAACAGAAAATAATTTTTTAAACATTAAAATACCACTTTCTTCTGTTTGATATTACATACATTGCTCTTCTTAATAAATAATGTATAATTTGCGTCAAGAATGAACTCCCGTAAGTTAGTTACATTCGGAGAGAAGTCTTCTTAAACTTTTTTAATTTTAATATTAACAAATGCAAATTTCTGATTATAGTTTTTACTTTTGAACACATAAAGATTCAAGCAAACACAAAAAAATTTCACATATTTCTCACATTCGTTTGTTAGAACACTGACGTCTCAAAGATGACCATTCTCAAAAGAACTTGAAATTTGGGTATTTTTTCACCTTTCTCTGATCATAAAAATCTTACTAATAGACTGGAAAATTTTATCAAACATTCACAGTACAGAGGTCATCTAGCTCTTTTGAATATGCTTTGTTTCATATTTTTTACTTTTTTTCTGGATGAGATATTCTGCAAAAGATTTAGGGCTCTATATTTTATAAACGGATAGTAGTCATTGATTTATCAGTGAAGTTTCACTGATTGAGGTAGCCGGGAAAGTATCACTGATTTCCAGTGAAATTTCACTTATTCCACACAAGAAAAACAGGTCTAGTTTATGTGACAGCTTGTTTTCGGTGTACTTTATCTCTATGCTTGTACTTGTTTATTTCAACTGTTTTAACACACATTTTAACCCATATCCTCAACAAATCACACTGCTTCTATAAATCACTTCTCCATGATAAAAACCACTTCATCAACCTCAAACCAAAAGTAAAACATAACAATACATAAAGCATAAAAAATACCAATCAAAATCGAACAAAAAACCTTTAAAAATATCAGGGATGAACTATAAAAAAGAATCAAATCCGCACCACATCGTGGCGTATAACAGTACAACTGCATCTCAGAAAATCCGTGAAAATCGCTACCACCTCGCTTTTTATTCTTCAGGGATGAGGTTCAGCTTCTGGTTCTCCATCCGTAAAAAGTGACGGCGAACATAAAATAACAACGGGGTCCACATGGGCGGTCGCACGGCACAAAAGACTGATTCAAAGTACACAATCTCGCTTCGAGGAATTGCCGCTACCATTGGCAAGAGTTAAATACGAAGGCGTGCCTCAAGCTCAACCAAATGGGCCCAAAACCAATGGACTTGTGCTACCAGAAGCCCCAGTCAAGCCACCAATGGCAGACTCGTTCGGCCATCTTTCGACCCTAAGCAATCCTAATTAAGTCTGATTATAGCCTAACTGTGGAGAAGTGGTCAGCCAATTGATGGTACGACTCTGAAGAACTTGAGGATGCGAGTCCGACGTTTTCTTCACTGGCTAGTGCGAAATATCGCGCCCAAGTGTTACAAGCAGCAAGCACGAAAGTTACGGACATAATAATCAAAATAATCTATAACGTACGATTTGTTGAGTCCGGTGTGCGACGGGAGTGTATTGTATACCCTCACCTGCAAGGTATATAATTGCTTTGTTTAGCCAAGTGTTAGTGGCGGCGCCCCGCGACTGATTAAATCGCCTCTAATTGATAAATTCATCAAAAAAGAGAAGCGTGCGCGTGCGCGATCTATAGAACTATAGATCGGCGCGTTGGATCGTGCGCTAGGTGAAAATTGGATTGGAATTTTATTTTTTGGGAAGGATTTTGTATAGGGATGCAGGCTTCTTCTGGGAATTCGGAAAATTCACCGCGATCTGCGGGATGCTGTGAACGCGAGAGGGATCTTCAGATTGGAGATGAGAGGGATGAAAGAAATGCGAGGGCGACAAGTGCACAAGAGTGTGGATCTAATAGTCTGGCGCTTTCGCTTTCACTTGAGGACAGGGAACTGTGGACCAGGTTTCAATGTATTACGAATGAGATGATCGTCACCAAGAATGGAAGGTGAAGATTTTGATGGGAGATTTTTTTTTGAGTTGGAGTTTAATTGAAAGGGGTTTCGGCAAGCGTAATCCCTACAATTTTTAAATCGTTTTTTTTTTACTAAAAAGTTCTCTAAATTTGAGATACATTACCCAGTGAAACGGGTTGTTCAAAAAAAAATTTGCAAGTAGGTTTTTTAATAAATTTTTATGCCAAAAGTACTTATCTTATATTTAATAATAACAAGCGTATTTTCTGGACAATGATTATGTAATTTCCTTGTCATGACTTGTATGTCAGATGACTTTAAATAGTATTAGTTATAATTCACCATTTCTTTTAGTAGTTTTCAACTTTTCATTAAATTGTTAGTCAAGAATTACTAATAATTAGTGGAAATTTTTATTAAATTGTTAGTCAAAAATTACTAATAATTAGTGGAAATTTTCACTAAAGTAAATTACTCAAGTAAAGGCTCGTTTTTCCCTAATTCAGATTTAGAGAGGTGCAAATATAAAACTTTTTTTAAAGTTTAACAAAACCAAAAATATTTCATACAACGTTTGTGACTGCTGTTTTACATTTGTGAATATTCATTTAATTTTATTAACTTGTTGAAACATATATTAATTTTTTTTCTCTAAATTCACCGGAAAACGGAAGCATTTTTAACAGTGTATTCAAACTTAAATTGAGTCGCAACAAAAATGAGTCTTATAGAAATAAATGAAATCACAATAAAAAATAAAATTGTTTTAAATTATTCAAAATGAGAAGGAACAAAATTTAAACCAATGGGTTTTCTGAGGCTAAATTAATGAAAAGTGAGCTTTCAATTTCCTTTACTGAAAATTTCCACTAATTAAGTATTAGTTATAATTCACCATTTCTTTTAGTAGTCTTCAACTTTTCATTAAATTTTCAGTAAAAAATTACTAATAATTAATGAAAATTTTCACTAAAGTAAATTACCCAAAGAAAGGTTCGTTTTTCCCTAATTCAGATTTAGAAAGGTGCAAATATAATTTTTTTTTTAAAGTTTAGCAGAACTAAAAATAGTTCATACAACATTTGTGACTGTTGTTTTACATGTGTGATTATCCGTTTAATTTTATTAACTTGTTGAAACATATATTAATTTTTTTTCTCTAAGAGACTAACAACTCTCTAAATCCAACGGAAAACGAGGATCGTGAATTTAACAGTGTATTGAAACTTAAATTGAGTTGCAACAAAAATGAGTCTTATAGAAACAAAGGAAATCACAATGGAAAATTAAATTATTTTAAATTATTCAAAATTCACACCAGTGGGTTTTCTGTCTCTGAATTAATGAAAAGTAAGCTTCTTTACTGAGTTACAAGAGTGCTTCTCTTGAGTTCCTTTATTGAAAATTTCCACTAATTAGGTATTAGTTATATTTCGCAATTTTTCTTAGTAGTTTTCAATTTTTCTCTGAAGTTTTATTAAAAAATTACTAAAAATTAGTGAAAATTTTCACTAAAGTAAATTAGTGGCTCACTTTTCACCTCTCTCTTGCTTTGAATCAGTCAAATTTCACTAATTTCTCTGTGACTCAATTCTAGTCATGGCAATTAGTAAAATTTCACTAATAATCAGTGGAAAATGACTGAAATTTCAGTAAAACATTGGTGGAAATAAAATTATACTTGCTCTCTAAATTTGAGTCAGTCAAAATTGTCACTGATTTCATTCAGTGCCACACTTCTAGTTAATTCATTAGTGAATTTTGACTGAATTTCAGTGAAATTGACTGAAATGGCAATTAGTAAAATTTCACTGAAATTTCAGTTATTTTTAATTGATTTTTAATAAAATACTACTAATAATTTGTGGAAATTCTCGCTAAAGTAAATTAGTGGCTCACTTTTCACTAATTCAGATTTAGAGAGAGGTGCACTCTCTAAATCTGAATCAGTAAAAATTTTCACTGATTTCATTCATTTGATTGAATTTCAGTCAATTTCCCTGAAATTCAGTCAAAATTTATTGATGAATTAGCTAGAAATGGGTCACTGAATGAAATCAGTGAAAATTTTGACTGATTCAAATTTAGAGAGTGCATCTCTTTAAATCTGAATTAGTGAGAAGTGAGCCACTATAATTTACTTTAGTGAACATTTCTACTAAATATTTTCACTGAAAATCAGTAGAAAATACTGAAATTTCAGTGAAATGTGGTTTAAAATAAAATTATACTTGCTCTCTAAATTTTAGTCAGTAAAAATTTTCACTGATTTCGTTCAGTAATTCAGTGTTTCGTCAAAACAGCGCACTCCTAAAATTTTTCAAAAACTTTTTTTTTTTGCTCAAAAATTCTCTAAATTCAAGATACATTACCCACTGAAACGGTTTGTTCCAAAAAAGTTTGGAAGTAGGTTTTTAAATAAATTGTTATGCCAAAAGTACCTATCTCACATCTAATAATAACAAGCCTATTTTCTGAACAATGATTATGTAATTTTCTTGTCATGACTTGAGTCTCAGATTGCTTTAAATAGTTTAAATTAAAAAATTAATAAAATGCAGGAATTAGTTATGAGCAGTTTATTAATTCCTATATGCATAGAATAACTGGTATTCTTAGGGATTATTACTTTTGAAAAATAATTTCTTTATTACCTACTTGAAAAAAAGTGGAAAAAAATTATTGTGAAAGATTGAGTTAGGTTATGAAATTTTTGAACTTTGAACCTTTTTTTCTACGAGCAGGATCAAGATTTTTAAAAAATCTTTTCGCGGTTCAATTCAGCTTTGCGGCCTCTCGAGAGCGTATTTTTGTTTTGTTATTAAATTCAAAAATAGAATTTTGGGATCGTTTTTTGTCCCTCCTGAAAAATTTGATTTCATTGAGTTAGGCTGTTTTGACTAAACACCTTTCATTTGAGCTTGGAAAATTCAAATTTTAATTTAGGAATCCTAGAGTCTCTAGAGATGAGAAAACAATTTTTTAAATGAAAGAAAACTTAGTAATATTACCAAAATCCAGAGATATATAATTTTATTTAGAAAATTATTTTTCATTTTTTTTTGCGAAGGTGAAATATGTTAAAGATATAATTTTAAATCAATAAAGTTTTTCTTCAGTTGATTTACAGGAATACAAATTTGCTTACATGGATTTATTTGAATCTATAAGATTTATTCTGGATTAAATTAATATGAGCTTATTAATGCAATAAAAATTATTTTCAATCATTTTTTGAAGAAGAAATATGTTAGATATCATTTTCTTAAGGTGAAATATGTTAGATACTTTAAATCAATAACATTTTTCTTGAGTTTTGATGTAAAAAAATACAAATTTACTTACATGGATTTATTTGAATCTATGAGATTCATTCTGGATTAAATTAATATGAACTTTGTTTATTAATGCAATAAAAATTAGTTTCAATTATTTTTTTGAAGCTGAAATATGTTAGATATTTTAAATCATTTACGTTTTTCTTGAGTTAATTTAAAGAAATATAAATTTGTTTACATGGATTTATTTGAATCTATAAGATTCATTATGAATTAAATTAAAGTCGAGGATATTGTTACAAAAACATAAGGGGGCGCAGGCTATGTTGTGTGCTAGTTGTACGGAAATTTCTGTAATAGTAGACACTGCCTTAAATTAATATGAACTTTGTTTATTAATTCAATACAAATTAGTATCAATCAAACAACATTTTGTATAATTTAAAATTCTGATGAATTAGTAAATTCAATCTTATTACCTAAATGAAATCATTTTCATTATATTTGCCAATTTCTTTAATAATTGCCTCAGACTTTACTTTCGTGGTTTATTTAAGTAAAAATACTTAAATGCACCAATAGAAAGATTTTCTTTTAAATATCTACATGTTTTTTATGATTGAAAGTGATTACGAGATTTTTCATTCTTTCAAAGGTAAAGAAAAATTTCCACTTATATTCATGACACCTCAAAAAAAAGTCATAAACAGTCTGAAAAATTATTATTTCTTTAGAACCATTATTTTATAAGTAAAATCATTTATCTGAAAGAAAATTGTTGTTTTCTTGATTAAACAATTTTTATTGAATGTAAAAATTAAGGAACTACTTTTCATAAAAAAATTGGTTTACTTTTTCCTCAAAAATAGGGACTATTTTAATATTTTAATTGTTTTATGAAATTTGAAATGATAATAACAATTGCAACTGCAAATTTATAATACTTTAGCAATTTTGTACACAGCAATAACAACAAAACATTTTTTTTCCGCTTGTGACCGTCGCAAGACGTCAGACGTCACATAAATTCATAAAACAGTTTATATTTATCGGAAATCCTAAAATAATTTAATAATTTCCTGGAATTATTTAGAAAATTCTTAATAGTAGGTATGAAATTGAAATTCTCAACTTTCTGACAATGATCTCATTGTCAGAAAGTTGAGAATTTCAAGACTCAGTCGTTTTCCACATTTACATTAATTAATAAAATATTTTCTTAATTTCTCAGTAATGTACTTATGTCGCAAAGCACATTTTAGTAGTAGATTTTCAAATTTCTATTTGACTTTATTTAGAAATGATAAATGAAAAGTTTAAAAAATGTCTTGTGATGCGACGGTCCCCACCTATACAAATTTAAAAATAAAAAGTCGCTTTAAAGTCGGACCCACAACTCGAAATTTTACAAGCACATAAATTTTCACAAGGTCAGAACATTTTTATCATCGAGAATTCTTATATAATAATTAATTAATTAATTATATTTCTCTAATAAAAAATAATTATAATCACTTGTAAATTATTTACGTCTATCACTGTAATCTAGTTTTTTTAAAATTAAAATTAAACTCCTATTTAATAAAAAAAATTAATGCTAACTTAAAGGCAGTAAAAGAATAATAAAATATCACTTTGTGAAATAAAAGCTTTCAATGATATATTTAAAAGGATATTTAGAATCTTTTTATTTCTTTTACTTTAAGACGATTTCTTCAGACATGAGAACACGAGTCTTAACTACCATTAAAAAAGTAAAACAGTTATTTATTGTTTTAAATACGCCAATTAAGATCTTAATTCAATAAAAGTCGGAAGGTGGCTGGACCACGCGTCACATATCCTACCGAAGATAAAGTTTTGTTCCAAATAAAGACCTAAGAGCGTGACCATGTAACAATAATGCAGCGTAATAAAATGTTATGACACGTTATTTCGAAACCTTTGTGAAAACGCCGCTATACGTCTTCTTAATCTATTACTTTCAGACTCTAATCTTCTAAGAGTTCAACCAAATTTTCAAAAAAAAAAAAACTTTCAAATTCCAAGTTATAACAAAAAAAGTTCAATGTAAAAAAAAATTATTAAGTAAAAACTACGTCTTGAAAAAATCTTTTATTTTCAATACGTTCATAGTGTTTTAATTTTGTAAGTTTTGAAATTTTTAGGACAGCTAGTAAATTTAAATTTGCATTTAAATTTTAATTAAATTTTAAGGTAGTTATTAATTTTTAAGTTAATACGTTTTCTTAACAGTATGTTATTAATTTCTGCTAAGAATAACTTAAAAGAGTGCTTTTAAAAATAGTAGAAGTATTTATAATTTGATAAGGATTGTCAAATAATTTTCATTTCATTTCTAAACTAAGTCGTCATAAATTATTAGACGGTATAAAATAGGAAATGAAAAAGATTCCAATTCTTTTCATTACTTGCCTAAAAATGTTACAGTTTCGATAATTCATAAAAATATTCAATTATATTTATTGTTTTTGATTTTTTGTTTTATTTATATATTGTTTTTACTATATTATATTTAATATAAAAATATTAAATATTATTAACATTACATATTTTCTATTTTACAGAAGGATGTTTCCTGTAGTAAAAGTGGTAGCTCGTGGATTGGAGCCGGCGGCAATGTATACCTTACTTTTAGAATTCGTACAAATAGACCCTCACAGGTAAGTTTTTATTACAGAAACTGAAATGTAATATAAATTCCTTCTTTTAGATTATCCATTTTTGCTTTTCATAATTTAATAAAAACTAAAATTTATTATATTTTCATACATGATTCTATTAACCACCTGTAAAATAATATTTTCGTTTTTATATTAATGAAGCTATATTAAACAGCATGATTTTTGCATGATATTTCATAAGTTTAAAATTAAAAAATAAATGTGTTTAAACATGGGAAAATTTTGAAAATGTTTCTTATTTTCATGCCCAGATGGAAACGAATTTTATTTTAATGAATGAGATTTTTATTATGAATTATTTTATTTTAATGAATTTTAATTTAATTTAAATTTTTTTAAAAAAATTAATGATTTTTGAAAAATTAATGTTTTGAATTATAAACAAATAAAGCAACTTTAGGGGAACTTCAGTCAGTAACTGTAACAAGTTACTTTTGAGTTTTGTAACTGTAACTGTAACGAGTTCTTTTTTTTGAGTAACTTCCCCAACACTGAATTTTTATATCGGCAATATGATTTTCTTTTATGCAAATGTGTGTGTTAAAGTACCTACTAATAACAAGTAATTATCATGTAGCCATTTGCTTCGCTTCTTTTGACGGTGGAGTATACCGATATATCTTCATTCTAAATGAATGGCGGTCATTATTTTTAGCTCAGATTTTCACTCAAGGGCTTAAATAACTAAGTATAAAAAGGGCTGTATAAAAAAACTTATAAAACTTTTTAAAAATCTTGTAAAAGTGAAGACTTTTATAAAAATAATTGGACTTTACTCGATCTGGAAATTTGAAACTGGAGTTTCCACTCAAATAATTGTCTTCCACCTCCTTATAATGTAATTTCTATGGAAAAAAAATAATTAAGTAATTTTATTGCTTCTCCAACTCAGCATGATTCAGGGATATACTATTTTTATATACATGACAATAAAACAAATTCTACATTTTAAAACTTCCTCTCATAATTGTTTCAAGGGTTCAAGAAAATTATGAAACATTTTTTAGATGGAAGTACGTGAATGGAGAATGGGTCCCAGGAGGAAAAGCAGAAGTTGCTCCACCAAATCCTATTTACATTCACCCTGAGAGTCCAAATTTTGGTGCTCATTGGATGAAGGAAGCTGTTTCATTTGCAAAGGTGAAATTAACAAATAAATCCAATGGAAATGGACAAATAATGTTGAACTCGTTACACAAGTACGAGCCACGAGTTCATCTAGTCCGAGTGGGTGCAGAAGAACAAAGAAGGGTAAGATATCTTATCTAGAAATCTATTTCACTATTCCATCCTATTATAAATTTAAATTTAAAAAAAGAAAAAAATGATAATCCTTTTAATAATGAACATTAGGTACCTATTGTTTCTAATCTATTGTTGTTTATTTTTACTTATTTAAAATTACATCTTAATATAATATAGGTTTTATGTATACTCATTTTTTTAAGTGTAATTTCTCATAAAATTAAATCTGAATCCTCTTTAGGAGAAAAAAAAAGAAATGGCCAACTGTAAATTTTTCTGTTAGGTTCTCACGTACAGATTTCCGGAAACTCAGTTCATAGCGGTAACAGCTTACCAAAACGAAGAAGTAACGAGTTTAAAAATCAAATACAATCCATTCGCGAAAGCATTCCTGGATGCGAAAGAAAGACCAACGGATCCACAATCTTATCCACAATGTGAGTTATGGATTTTCGATATTTTTAATTCTGCTTCACCTTTCAAAGGTTCTTCTAACATTTCTTTAATATTAATATTTAAAGGTATAATATTTAAAAATATTATACCTTCAGGAACATTTTTTCTACTTATAATCTCTAATTTAAACTTCCTAGATTTAGAACGGCAGATGTTTTTAATTAAAACCTATTTTTAAGTTTCTGAATTTTTAGACTTTAGACAATATTTTTAATTCAATTATACGATGTTAAGTCGTGATCTTTTCGAATTTAAATTGTTATATCAACATGTACTCTGATTATGTCTGTGGTTTAAAATTAAGTTAGTGAAAGAGCATAAAATACCGTTTGTGCAATTCATTATCACGTCTCAGAACTGTGATTATAGACGCTGGAGCCTGGTTTCTTCCACAACCAGCGATGGGTTACGAGTACAATCAGGCGATTGCTGTTGCTCAAAATCAGGTATCCAGTTCTTCAAATAGCCTGTCCAATTCCTGCACCATATCTTCTGCAAACCACAAAGGAACCTGTCGGTCGGCTCCTTACACTTTAAGACACAAGTACATGCAAGATGGTTAGTATAATTCTATCAAAAAAATTTTATATTCAAATATTCCACACCAAAGTATCTTGGGAAAACATTTTAATTCGTAAAAGTCCAAACAGTATTTCATAATAAATTAATAATGATAAACACAGTTACAAATTTAAATTTAAATTTGAGTTCTTACCAAATTTTAGAACAGCACGTGGATCCCTATAGTCCAGTACCGATTCTGCATTCAGCAGCCTACGTCGCCGCCACCGGATGGTCCCCCAGGAGTCCAGAGCAACTTTCATCTCTGAATTCATCCTTAGCACCAGAGTGGCCTTCATCTCCATCTCCATCACCAACATCTCCTTCAGCAACATCCTATCCACATTCATCTCTGGGTAGACATGGTTGCATCACAACAACATCTGCAACAACAGCTGCTTGTACCTTATACGTTCCATCAATTCCTTCAGGATGCAATCCTCCTCCTCCTCATGAACAGAACCACTGTTCAGATTCTTCTGTCTGGCTCCATCCTTCCTCTGTTTCAGACCAAATCCAACAACAACAGCAGCAACAACAATCCTATTTGAATCTCAATCTTCATTTGCATCATCAAATCTCTTCATATCCTGGAACCTCTCCTGGTTTACACCAGACTCTTCATCCTGCAGGAAATCCTCCTGGAATTTCAGTTCCACCGTCTCATGAATACTCTCAGGTAAAAGGAGAATCAGCTGAAATTTGGTAGATTAATTAATAGTTATTTGGATTTAATTTCAGATTCTTTGATGAATTATGTACAATCTTAAATTCCATTGATTGAAATAAATTAAATTTACCCCAGGTAACTAAAAACTCTCAGGTTTTAATTGAATTGCAATCCTCAGGATTATCATCATCAAAACCACTCTGCACATCAGCATCATCAAACACAATTGATACATCTGCAACCTCACAATGAAGCAGCCTCTCCTTCTGAAACAGAATACGAAGCCCCAAAGGAGCATCACGAGATTTCATATCCTAATCAGAATAATCCAGAGGAAGTTGAAATTCCAAATGAGGGAGAACGTCGCTTTGTAACGACTGTGATTGATCATCGACATAATCATCATCACCAACATGATCCCTCGACTGATGAACATCAATCTACGTGGACTCCACTTACACCACCTCCTGCTCCTCAAACCACTGCCATTTGACGCAAAACTCCCTTCGAATATCGGATTTATTTTAAATATTCGAGAGGATAAAGTACTTTTGGAAAGTGTTTTAATTTGAGACTAGAGTGCGAGAAAGTTATTATAATCAAGTAGCGAAATCGTTGTTTGGTAGATCTTGTACTTTAAGAAATGTACATTTTCAAGTGATGCTTCAGAAAAGTGATAGGATCATCATTTTTCAGTCAGAACAATTCTTTTAAAGTCAGGTTTGAATAATGACTGAAAACTGTTTGATAATCAATTAAAATAGGATCATGTGATCCTATTTTACTATTTGATAAGATGATTCCAAAGAATCACTCTTTGTTAAACTTAAAATTCCGTCCATGATTAAAAGCAGAAGATAATTTTATATTTAAAATATTAAATTAACTTTTCGAGCGAATCAGTTCAAGTTAATGTTATCTTTATTAAGCGAATCTACTTCGAACCTTTTCACTTGTAAATATGAAAATGTAAGATTGATTTTTTCGATGGTAAACTATAAAATAAAAAATCCTGTAAAATCGTGTATTGGAATATTTTCTAAAATTGCAAATGAAAATAAAATCTGATAAACTGGAAAAAGGTAAATATTTCAATTGACTGTAATAATTAAAACCATTTTAAGTTTTACAAAAGTAATATTTATAAAGCTATAGGTATATTACAGGTACAAATTTAACTGTGATGTACAAGGTTAATAAAATTACAGTAAATTCACTGACCTTCAAATAAATAAATATATACATTTTATTAATTTGTGGGATAATTATCTAATCTCCATTGCATCTAACCGAACCAATGATTGCCCATACATTCTCTCGTCCATGAAGTTTGGCACACCCAACACCATTGATATCCACAGCCTGCTCTCGTGCACACCATGTGCATGCATCCTCCTAAAATATTTAAAAACTGTAATTAAAGAAACTTTTATCTTTCATGAAAGAACTATTTAAGTAACTAAATGCATTTTTCAAACACACCATCTCTTTCTGTAGGAGTTCTACACTTAGGACAAGGTTTCGTCGAAATTTTTATCGTCTTTTTACTTGCTTCGTCCCACTTGGCCTGAAATTCAAAAATGTTATTTAACAGTTCAACTTCGCAAAAATCTGTAAAGAAAATAATTACACCCACGTCTTTAGCTTTTAAAGGATCTACGACGTAACCACCGGAACCAACATTAGAATTTGAAGAACTAGGTTGAGGTTCACATTCTCCAACGTGATAACCTTGTAAACATTTTCTACAGAATACAAACTGCGACAGGAAAAAAATATTATTCATGTTATCAGTGAATTTCAACAAAAAATATAAATTTAGATTTTTTAAACTTACTTCACAGCCGCCAATGCACTGAACTTTACGACATTCTTCCTCAGTATATCCATTTTCCACCTTTGGTGGTATTATCCCCATTCCACAATCTGGTTGCGGACACAATAATCCGCCTTCACGAAGAACGTATTCCTCTGTTCCAAAACGTTGATACTGTTCATACTGAAAGATTTTTTTCCTTTTATTAAGCTGCTTTTCCAAATTTTTATTGAAATTGGAACCTTTTGAATATCCAGTAATTACAAATTATGTAATTGATAACATACCTGTTGTTGTGGCAAGAGATGAAAATGATGAACTTCGGGAATAAAGGAATCAGGACATCCAGCAGGGCAAGGCAAAGTATAATATCCTCTAGCATCGTCAAATTGAAACTGTCTTTCGCGCAGCCTGGTCGAACAATAATCTCGAAAGCAATCTAGACAAGTAACATGACCAGCTTCACATGGAAAAACCAATACAGTTTCCCTAAAAAGTAATCAAGCGAAATACAAATTAAGATATTCTTAGAATTTGCAAATCAGAAGAGAAATGAAACTAGTAGACATAAAATTAATAAGCAATGACAGTAATATATTCTTCAATAAATACCTAGTGTCTGTGCATGCGAGACAGGGACTTTTGGCCAAATTCGGCTTTATGAGATACAAAGGCACTGCTCCATCATTTTCTCCCAAGCTAGGGTGTTTGGCACATTTAAAGTAAAACTGCGCGTAAAGCACTTGTGATTCTGTTTCGTCATTTGGGGAAACTAGAGGTTGACAAAAGTCATTTTCGCAGTGAACGGTTATTCTATGTGGTAATAAAACATCTGGCCAACATTGAGGATCTCTATCAACAGTAACTGCTCCACTTCCACATGAAGCACATTTTACTCTTAATTTTCCTGCTTGCACTGATTTGCAAGGAAATGAACAGTAAACGTAGAAATGTGCCCGATTTTTTTCCTGCTCTATTAATAGAAAGTAGTTGTTATAATAGATATGCGGCTGGTAATTAATTTAAATGAAATGATTTTAACGTATTTGAAAATTTTAGTACACAGCAATCAAGTTCTATTGCATTTAAATTAAAAATTTCACGGAATGAAATCTATCCAAATTCATTTAGTTTGATTTATAGAAGTTATTATTATAACCTTCTGAAGTTGAGGTTTCCAATTCTCCGGATTCGTCCAAAGGCAAATCGGACAGTGTTTCATTAAGAGGTTTGCTTCCACTATCATTGAATTCTGAACTTTCCGAAGTCGATTCTTCAATAGTTGATGTGTTAATTTTGCTAATTTTGTAATGAGGAGCTCGCACAGCATGTAAAATACTTTGTTGTCCTAAATCGCATTCCTGAAATATATTAGAATTGTGTTGAATTGTATAGTGATAAACATAAGCAATAAAAGTAATTGCTTAATTAACAAATACCATTTCAAAACCAGATTTCCGGATTTCTAGAGGAAAACTATTTTTTGAGTAAATAAAATGTTAGACAAATAAAGAAATTGAACTCCAGATAAGAACTAAATAAATTTCCGAATAAATAGAGATTTCCTATTTGTGGAAATCAATTGTACAGACAAAAATTAGATCATTTTGATTTTGACACATTCTTTTCATAGGTTATGTTAGCCTCAGTCTGAACCCAGAAACCTCTTATTAATAAAGCCTTTTCGGCTAAACAATTAATCATAAAATTACCTCTATAATCGTTGAATTGTGCAGTTCCTTCCCAGCGAAAATAATTTTGATCTCTTCTGCAGGCATGCCAATTTTTTCTCCAACAATTTCCTTCACATTTTTTATATCCCATTTTGGATTCAAGTCAATTGGAAGTGTTTTCCCCGTACTTGTTTTCACATAAATACTCAATGAATTAGAAATTCTTTTTTTACCGAACCAGATAAGTTCCAACATACTTAGAAATGCATTTCTAATAAGATCAAACAAAAAACTCATGTTTCATCGTTGACGATAGGCTGATTGTTGTGAAAGTCGACAGAATAAATTGTCAGTAAAGGCAACAGTGCTTTTTGTTGTAATTAAACTACTTGATGCACTATAATTATTTGAATATTTTTAAATAAAAATTAATAATATTCAAGAAAGTTTAAAGTGAAATAACGAATAAATAATTGACGTATTTTCTATTATGTATGTGTACTATTTGCGGGCGCCATTTTTAAATTCTGCTCTGTCGGTATGTGAACTAGTATTTTCATTTTTGTTTCTGATCGATAAAAAAGAAATCAAATAATTTTATTATTAAAAAAAACGTGATATTCGTTGATCACAAAATTCGACTAAGAAACGTAATAAATAGATTAAAGATAAATTCAATGGGAGTTATTTCGCGAAATTCAAAGTCAATTTGCTTTACTGAATTCAAAGAGAATTCAATTGAATAAAAAATTCAATTGACTTTTACTGAATTGAAAGTGAATTTAATTAAAGGTATCCCTGCTGAAAAAAAGTATTGAAAATGTATAGAATTTGATAGACTTTCTATCATGGGTCACACGAAATTGAATCAAATTCTATACATTTAGGTCAAATGTAATCATAAAATCTATCGTAAATTAAAACTTCAATAAAATTCTATCAACAGATTTGATAGAAATCCTATCAAATTCAATCAAAAATATATTTCACGAATCAAATTCTATTAGCACAATTGATAGAAATCCTATCAAATTCTATTAGAAAAATTTAACGAATCAAATTCTATAAGCATAGTTGATAGAAATCCTATCCAATTCAATCAAACAAACTTCACAAATCGAATTCTATTAGCACATTTGATAGAAATCCTATCCAGTTCAGTCAAACAAGTTTCACGAATCAAATTCCATTAGCACATTTGATAGAAATCTTATCTAATTCAATCAAACAACACGAATCAAACTTTATCAGCACATTGGAGGGAAAATGTATCATATCTTATCCGCACATGCTTTTTCTGAAATGAAACTCTATCAAATCTTATCCACTCAAGACTTCTATCAAATTCTATGTTTATCATTCACTGAAATTTCTATCAAATTCTATCCACTGGGAAGACTTGTACTTTTCTATCATCCTTTCTGAAATAAAACTCTATCAAATCTTATCCACTCAAGACTTCTATCAAATCCTATGTTTATCATTCACTGAAATTTCTATCAAATTCTATCCGCTGGGAAGACTTGTACTTTTCTATAATCCTTTCTGAAATGAAACTCTATCAAATCTTATCCACTTATGACTTCTACCAAATCCTATGTTTATCATTCTCTGAAATTTCTATCAAATTCTATCCGCTGTGAAGACTCGTACTTTTCTATCATCATTTCTGAAATGAAACTGTATTAAATCTTATTCACTCATGACTTCTATCAAATTCTATGTTTATCATTCACTGAAATTTCAATCATCAAATTCCATCCGCTGGGAAGACTTGCACTTTTCTATGATCCTTTCTGAAATAAAACTTTATTAAATCTTATCCACTCATATTCTATAAAATCCTATAACTTGAAGGAAAATAATATTTAACCAAATTCTATATCTTTTTGGATTTTACAACAATTTTACATTACAAGTTCAACGTAAAATTACAATCACAGTTATGTAAAATGAAATTATAAAACTTGTGTGGAAAGTAGAGTGATGCGTCAGTCAACAATAAACAAGTTTTTTTGATTCAAGTAAGTAATGTAAATAGTAAGAATACTGATGGCAAGAGAAGATAAATTTTGATATAATTTGTTTGAATAAAAACTATATGATTGGAAAAATGTAAACTATCTCTGTGGATAGAATTTGATTAAAGATACTGATAATAAGAAACATCGGTTTTCATACAACTGATGTATAGATGGAATTTGATTGAGAATTCTGAAAATCAGAGATATTGATATTGAATTTTGATAGAAAATTCTGGGAATCAAAAACATTTGAGTCGATACAAGTCTTGTGCGAATAAGATTTGATGTACTTTTAGTTCATAAATATTCAAAGAAAATTATAACTTGAATCCGTGGATAGAATTGAATAGAAAATTCTGAGCAAAAGAAATATAGAATTTGATAGCAAATGTAAAGATTGTTTATAATGTAATATTGTGGTAGAATCCCAAACGTTTTTAAAATTGCGGTTATAGAATTGGGTTAGATATTATTTTCATACAATTCAAAGGATTTGATAGAAATCATGAGTGGATAAGAATTGATAAAGTTTTATTTCAGAAAGGATAATAGAAAAATACAAGTTTTCCCAGCGGATAGAAATTGATAGAAATTTCAATGAATAAAAACATAGGATTTGACAGAAGTCATGACTGGACAAGATTTGATAGAGTTTTATTTCAGAAAGGATGATAGAAAAGTACGATCCTGCCCAGCGTATAAAATTTGATAGAAATTTCAGTGAATGATGAACATAGGATTTGATAGAAGTCATGAGTGGATAAGATTTGATAAAGTTTCATTTCAGAGAGGATGATAGAAAAGTACAATTCTTGCGGTCGAATAGAATTTGATAGAAAAATTTAATTCAATGAGAAACATAGGATTTGGTAGAAGTTACGAGTGGATAAAATTTGACAATGTTTTATTTCAAAAAGGATGATAGAGAAGTAAAAGTCTTGCCGGTGGTTAAAATTTGATAGAAATTTAATTCAATGAGAAACATAGGATTTTATAGAAGTCGTGAGTGGATAAGATTTGATAGAGTTTCATTTCAAAAAGGATTATAGAAAAGTACAAGTCTTCCCAGCGGATAGAATTTGATAGAAATTTCAGTGAATGATAAACATAGAATTTGATAGAAGTCTTGAGTGGATAAGATTTGATAGAGTTTCATTTCAGAAAGGATAATAGAAAAGTACGATTCTGCCCAGTGGATAGAATTTGATAGAAATTTCAGTGAATGACGATTATAGGATTTGATAGAAGTTATGAGTGGATAAGATTTGATAGCAAATGTAAAAATTGCTGAGCAGATAGAAGATACAAATCATCTGCGGATAAGGTATAATAGTATTGTAATGAATAAATAATTATGTTTTTCAATGAAATGCAATGCCAAAATTGACCTTGGCTCAGTCAAATAAAGTTACGAATGTTGTACTTTGTCAGAATTTTTCTGTCTCGATTTATTAAACAAACTACAATTTCCCGAAAGTTGAATAAATTCTATTAGTTAGTTTATAAGGCAGCTTCAAATCTTCTCTCCCAAGCGTAGGGCGTGCGATATACTTCGACTATATTTGTACAGTGACGCATTTTTTGTGTATATATTAGTGTTAAATTTATGTAAATTGGTGCAGTGTAGTTTTATAGTCCTCGTTGTATTTTCTAAGTTATATTATAAACAATTTACATTTAAAGGTTATATTATCTCTGCAACAGTATGCAAAAAATGGCTTAAATATGTTTATAGATATTACTCCGTAATGCCATTCCTGATAGAATAGGAACACATAGTAAGGAAGAGTCGGCCATTGTGGCGGTGTGCGGGGCACGGTGGTAATTTCGAATAACGCCCGTGTTTTTTGATTCTTATATTATTTTTTTTGCATGGAATGACTTTTTTATTTGGAAA
>JBAGKK010436947.1:0-17734 GCA_037177015.1 Euceroptres primus
AATCAAGATTCTTGGCTAGTTTTCTAGTTAATAAGGATTATCTACTGTTAATCATTATCTACTGTTGGGTGGTTTCCTCTAACTCTGTTTTGCAATTTTCAAAAGTTTCATCAAAACAAATGACATCAGCTAACTTACCATGACGCGAAAAAAAAAAACTACTAAGACAATATCTTCCTCTTTCTCTGCAAAAAAGCACCAAAATTGGAAAATGGATTCCCCTTACCTTAATTAATCATGTTGCGATCAATTACCAACAAAAAACTTGTCCCTTTCTGCAAAGCAAAATCAGGCTATAAGCTATTGCGTCTTGTCACCCTCGCGTGAAAGTTAACCCAGACCAAGTTTGGTTAAAATGTGATATAAGGTCGTGTCGGGTAGACGTGCTATATTTTCTCCCCCCCCCCCCTCCTCTGATGTGTAATCCGTAAGAGACAAGTACTTATATGTTCATGCGCCTCCGCATCACAAATGTGGTGATCGAGTGGAAAAAAGAAAAAATTGGCGGAGGTGGTGGTATATAGGCACGACTTGGCTCACAGTTTGCCGTCTTTTCCAACCTAAAACGCAAATTTTCCAACGCAGGAAACCGACTAGAGAGATCGATAGGGTGCGGTTACTCAACTCGATGTAGATATAGACATATTATGTGAGCTGAATAAAAGGAAAGTTGCCGTACATGGTATTAAAAAAAAGAATAAAAATTTGACTGTCCTCGCTCGTGAAAGATAAATGCGAAGAATGCGGTCTCGTCGGTGGACTTTTTCTGACCGACAAATTCCTTCTCACTAGTTGCATATTTCACGCGATTGGACATTTTCAGAAATTTATATTTACTTGGGAAATTTACTTGGGTTTCGTTTTGCTGAGCTGAATTTATGATTTGTGACAGGACCATGGACAGTTGTTTATTATCAAAACTTATTTGGACCGAATCCATTTCAAACCAGTCAGGTTTTACATTTCCAGTCGCAGAATCTTTCATTGACGAAATACGATTTGAGAGAAAAATTTTTATGAATATTTGAAGATTCAATTCCAATTTTCGAAAAACGACCAAATTTTGTTTGAAATATCTGCAGCATTTTTTGAACTAATGAAGATATTCATGTTTTTTTTTTTTTTGGTTTATCGTCCTCTTTTGAAAATGTTAAGAAAACATTATTCTTCTGCAAGAGTCGGTTTCATTTTTTCACAAAATTTGTTTATGCCTTGATTGAAATTAGGTTTTTGCACAGGAAAATCTAAGATGTTATTTGCACAGTTAACTATTTTAGAAGGGGATTTTTTATGTTTTATTTATAATCAATCAAAAATATCAATAATCAATCAATCAATCAATCAAAAAATTGCAAAAAATTTTAATTTGTAAAAAGAACTTACAATTGCTTCTTTGATAAAATAACAGCTTTAATTTTCCTATAAAAAAACCGATTGTCAATCTAAATTTTGTAACAAAATGAAACCGACTTTTATAATGAATTTCAGAGGATGTAATATTTTTGTACAATAGTATTTTACATTATTTTTGTAAAACAGTAATAGGGAATATGTTAACTTAAATATGTCGACTTTTGTAGAAGAGTAATAAGGAATATGTAAACTTAATGTTGTAAAATTAAAAAGAAATTATGAAGTTCAAGTATTGGACATTTTCGATCTTGAATATTAGATTGACCTTTAAAATATGGTTAAATAACTATTCATTTGTTGAGAACTCCAGAATAAATTTTTTTCCTCTTACCACTACGCTGCTGGCGTTTTCATTGTATATTGACTTAGAACACAGACTCACCTGAAACAAATAAGAAAATTTTCCATTAATATTGTACAATAAAACAAACATAAATCAGTAGAATGTTGAACATTCAAATAATTCAGTCAAATTAGAATTATTTCAAAATATTCTCTAAATTAGGGTCAGAGTATGAAGTAAAGTGCCTATGGTATACTTTTAATTAATATTAGTCATGAAAAACTCGTTTGAATTTTACGAGCCGCCCCTTTGAATACAACTTTAAAATTTTCACTACAAATTGAAAATGTAGTTAAGTAGTTAAAGTGAAGTATTATTTGCCGTAATTTGCATCGAGTAATTCTCAAAACCCTCTTCAAGTACGCTTCGCAATTTCACATTACAGAAATTACAAATTCAAATTCACCCCATTTTCATCATTTCACGATTCCTTCTCCACATTGTTTTCTCCACGTCCGAATCATATCGCTTCGTTAGACCTTTTCATTGTTTCTCAGCACTCGCTTTCTCTTTTCCAGAATTCATCGATGTAGAAAAATTTAGATAGCGAATTTAAGGACCACCGTGTACGTATAATACAGATATTCACAGACATAGACAGAGTAAAAGACAGGCATGCTCGAGATATAAAAAAAAACTCAGTCACTGTCGGTCAGGCAGAATAAAAAAAACATGAAGAATGTGAGTCGTCATCACGGAAGAAAAATCCTCTGTAGTCATCGACGGGAAACATTACAGTAATTTTGCGCCTGCTCATTCTCATTATCGTTGTACATAGTTCACATGCAAAGAGCTACTGCACTTTTAAATGAAGTGCAATCATATAGCTCTTTATCAATTGCATAATAATCACTTGGAACAATCACTTCTGCGGAAGATTAACTTGGCATATCAATTTCTTCATGAAATTTTACATCGATACGATTAAATCTGGTGCTATTTGCATGCAAATTACATTCGCTACAGTTAGAAAGCTTGTCGCTGAAGCAATTATTACTTTCTGCAGGTTCTGTTCATTGCGAGAAGCGAGTGAAAAATACCAATTTATTTTCCCTAGAGGAAAAATTTCTAATATTCCTACAACTAAATCAATAAAAAAGTAACCCCTTTCAATCTTCCTGAAAAACATTATCCAGACATTTTTTTTAACTTGGTCAACTTTTTACATATGCTACGCTTTTATGGTATTTAAAAATTATTCAGTTCAAAATCGTGAGCTTTCAAATAAGGTGTACATCAGCTTAAAAAATAAATGGGATAACATCAACAATTTTCAAACGTTATTTGCATTTCCGTTAACTGTGAACATGTATTCACGGGGATGAAACGTAATCGGTAGTGAAACGCGCAACATCAGTCTAAAGTAGGAATACGTGTAAAGATTAATTGCATATTGCTGCATGATGCTTTCTCGATGATTCGAATCGTAAACAGTACAAGGTTTATTTATAAATTGAGTACCATCCTACAACTACACCAACCGAATTACGCAAGAGCATTGCAGATGAGTATTCATCATCTACCTACGGTTTCGTGACATCATTATGCGCAAAAAATTACTGTATCTATCAGTCGCATCTTTTAAAATAAAATCGATTCCACCGGTAATTGCTCTTATGCATTGCATACAATCATGAATGATACATTAGACATTTCCTGTGAGAAACTCACGCAAAAACTATATTTAAGTATCACTAGAAACTATTAAAATTTGTTACTCTCCTCGCATCTAATAATGCTTTTATAATATTTGATTCTTGTACAGAAAAGAATATTGAAAATGGAAATTAAATTCACATGATCAAGAAACTAACCATTGTGGAATTCTTTACTGCTATGCAAACATTCACATAATCTCATTACAGAATAATTTATCTTCAATTTATGTTTTAAATCTCTTATTTCGAGTTTTTTTCTCTCAAAAGAAGCTTATCCCATGGAAAAAAAACCTAGATCGGCTTAAAAGATCGAGTCATAATTTAATCGAATCCAATTTTGACTTAATCGATGACATTTGAGTGGCAGATTATTCAAGCTTTAGAGATTGACACGTCGTTGAAAGTATACAAAAATGAAGAATTAGATTAAAATCATGCGACTGAATCATTATTTTCCCGGAAACATGAGTTAGTTTAAAATGACTGGTTATCTTCATGTAACCTCATTTTCTGAGGAGACCATAATTCCCTTGGGATCTTAAGACTGGAGCTATCCGCTTTTCACCGAGACAGAGTAATTGTTCTAATTACCCCGCTTTTCCTCCAAAAAGTAATCTTGCATACGCCCACGCTCAAAGTAATTGTATCTCTTCTGCCAGATATTAAAATGAAGCGCCTTTAAGACGGCTCTTACAACACCAGCCTCCATCCTGAGATCTGACGAGTTCGCCTTGAGATACTTTGATTTTACAACTGACTTTCCTCGCAACTGCAATGGACATTCTAACCCTCCCACCCTCGACAAGATCTCGTTTCACTTAACTGGTTTCCTTGTCACTCTCAAGATGTCACCGCGTCTTTGATTTACTTTTGTGAGAAAAGGAGGTCGACGAAAATGATAGAGAGTGGGGAAAGGTTAAGAGGGAAAAAAGATACGAGAGGAAAAATGAGATAGTTCATCATAAAAGAAGAATCACTCCTGAAGCCCCGAGTCCTTTCAATGCTTCACTGCTTTTATGGATGACTTTTAGTAAAAGAAAAGTTTATTGTAATAAAAGAAAAAAGCACCAGCACTCGTAAACTGACGTGTACGAAAAGAGCGAATCCTGAGAAACTGCAAATGCTCTGAATTTTGACTTGCACTAAAATTTCACTGCCTCACATAAGCCTGAGAGTTTCAGATTTCCTTTCAAACTTTTCGACATTTAATGAATAAAACTTTTCACTCGAAAGATTGTGGTTGAGATTATTTTCACAATACTGTGTGTGTGTAAAGAAAAATAATATTCACTGTCAATGAATAATCTTCACTCCAAATAGAATTTCGATGATGTAATGTGTAATGAAATTGATTGTAATTTTAAATGTTAATATTGAACTTGAATATTTCTAGGAAAGCACCTCGATTTTTTCCCTCTGAGTGTCAACTTAAAAATTTTCTACCTAAAGCTATACATCTTTGACTAAATTTTCTCCTTAAAGAAACAAATTGATGTGTCAAAACGAAATTCAAAATAGAAAAAAGACTTGGCTACGAGCTTATAAACTAGATGAACGCAGTGCATTTTGCTTGCTTGGCACTTTTCCGATAAGCGTAAAAGATAAATCACCCTCGATTGCCAATAAAGGCACTAAAGGCAGCGCATCTCATCAATTTTGAATATCAACATCCCAACGCACTTATACTTACACTATACCCTAATCGAAATCCTTCTAAGGGAATATTACTTTTTTTTCTAAGTAATTAAATCGGGAGAAAAGTTAATCAAAACTTTGCTTCTTAATCAAACGAACTCAAGAACTTTATTAACATTTTTTTATTTTGAATAGAAAAAAATTCCATGCATTTTTGTACAGTGAAATGTATAATGTATATTGAAATTAGTTTATAATTGTCGAGTTTCATTACAAAATTCATTAATTCATCATTTAAAAATTATGATTCATTATTGTTAATAAATGAGCAAAATTTTTAAAAATCGTAATACTTTTTTAAATAAAATTTCTTGTGAAAAATTACTTCCGTGTCTGACTAGAACGATCCGTTTCTACTTCTAAATATTTTCAGTTTCAAGTATAAAATAGTACATTTCGATACGTGTGTGAGAGGTGATTATTTAGCGCACGAGACGTTTTTCGCACGAGCGAAGTGAGTGAGAAAAGTCAAGTGCGCTAAAAATCACCTTTCACACAAGTATCGAACAGTATTTTATACCACAAGAGCCGAAAAATCATGTCAAAGTTGAGATTTTGAGGTTAGAGTGGTATAAATAAAATTAAAATATTGTCTTAAAAGTATAAAGTTTTTAATTCCTTAAATACGATACAAATTAAAAATTTTTTAAAATTGATTTGACTTGCATATTAGAAATTAAGGTATGGTACGAAAAAAATAGGTTTTGGGAAAACAGGATTAACTATATTTTTTTAAGGAAATATGTATCCCTGAAGAGGCTCGACGTCATGGAGCGAAAGCTTGGTTCTTAAATAAACCTGCGATCAACAGAAATAAAATCTATAACACCTTCTATAGGATTAATTATACTTTTAAGAAGAGTAATATTATTATTGATGGCATTGTTTAAAAGAGAAAAGATTACTTTTCTTAAAAAAAAATTTATACATGGTAAGTGTACTGGTCTCCGGACACATATCAGTGGTCGGAAGAATATTTATTTACTCTAAATGAAATTGTTATAATGTTATAAAAGTTCTGTCATATGAAAGAGATTGGCATTTTTTTCTAACCTTTTTTTGACAATTCGTGAAATGTAATACTTTTTTATGTATGAACCTTTAAAAGTGGTGTCCGAGCATAGAATCGTAGTCCCACCACCGCACACTGGGGAAAAAATGACTTTTTTTGGT
Organism: Euceroptres primus; assembly: GCA_037177015.1. Classification (NCBI taxonomy): domain Eukaryota; kingdom Metazoa; phylum Arthropoda; class Insecta; order Hymenoptera; family Figitidae; genus Euceroptres; species Euceroptres primus. Next base: position 6,283 of record JBAGKK010436947.1, read on the forward strand.
TCAAAATAACGTAAAGCCCACAAATATTGACCGATTTGGACGTGGAAAATTTAAAAAAAAAGCTGCTTAAATTTTCCAGAGAGTTTTCGAGCCTGATATTTTATTTAATTTTTCAGTTTTTTTATAAATACATAAATATAACGAAAAAAATGGCCATTTTTTCTATTCGACGTTCCCGGTGTTTGTCAATAATAGGAAAATTGTTACAATAGCCTTCGTTTCATAGTTACATTAGTTAAAGATGTTCCATCATGATATAACAAACAATTTTTTTATAAACAAATTATTTGTTGAAAGTGTGTTTTCTATTATTTTTCATATTTTTACGTTTTTTAAAGTTATATTGCAAGAAATTTGGATGTAAACAATATTATAATAGAGAAAATTTCTCTCAAGATTATTCTTGTTAATATTATAAACAAATTTAAGAAACAAATGCATTATTCAGGCATTTATCGACAGAAAAATTCGTTTTTTTCTATATCAGTTCTTCTAATCAGAAACTTCATGATAATTTCAGCAAAATACATAATTTCTTGATAAATTTTATGTTTTTTTGAACAAGTTTAATAAACAAATGCATTATTCAAACATTTGCGGACCAAAAAATTCGTTTTTTTCGATGTCAGTCCTTTTAATTGGGAAGTACATGATAATTTCATCTGCACTAATACTTAGTTGCTAAATTGCATAATTTTTGCAAACAAATTTAATAAACAAATGCATTATCTGGACATTTGTCGACGAAAATATTTGTTTTTTTCCAATGTCAGTCCTTTCAATTGGGAACTCCATGACAATTTCAGCAACATTCGTGATTATTTGATAAATTGTAGGACAAAAAAAGGAATAGAGCAATCCAAGTTGAATTATTATGGTGCAGCCTGCTAAAAAGACTGACATTGAAAAAAAATAATTTTATTGTCGACAAATGTTCAAATAATGCATTTGTCTATTAAATTAGTTTTAAAAAAATCATACCATATATTATATAATCATAAATGATGCTGAAATTATCATGGAGTTCCCAATTGAAAGGACTGACAATCTGACATTGAGAAAAAAAACTACTTTTTCGTCGACAAAAGCCCAAATAATGCATTTGTTTATTAAATTTGTTTAAAAAAATCATACAATTTATCAACTAAGCATGAGTACTGATGAAATTACCATGAATTTCCCAATTAAAAGAACTGACATTGAAGAAAATGAATTTTTTCGTCGACAAATGTCCGAATAAACAAATTATTAAATTTGTTTAAAAAAACATAAAATTTATGAACTAATTAGGAATGTTGCTGAAATTATCATGAAGATTCCCAATTAAAAGAACCGACATTGGAAAAAAACGAATTTTTCCGTCGAAAAATGCCCGAATAATTCATTTGTTTATTAAATTTGTTTTAAAAAATCATAAAATTTATCAACCAATTATAAATAGTGCTCAAATTATCATGAAGTTCTTGATTAAAAGAACTGACATCGAAGAAAACGAATTTTTCTGCCGAAAAATGCCTGAATGATGCATTTGTTTATAAAATTTGTTTATAATATTAACAAGAATCATATTAAGAGAAATTTTGTCGATCATAATATTGTTTCCATCCATATTTCTTGTAATATGGCTTTAAAAAATATAAAATTATTGAAAATTATAGAAAACACACTTTCAACAAATAGTTTGTTTATGAAAAATTTTTGGTTTATTATATCATTATGGAACATCTTTAACTAATGTTACTCTATGAAACGTAGGCGATTGTAACAATTTTCCTATTATTCACAAACACCGGGAACGCCAAATAAAAAAAATGGCCATGTTTTTCGTCATATTTATTTATTTATAAAATAATTGAAAAACTAAATCAAAAATCAAGCTGGACAACTCTCTGGACAATTTTATTAGTATTTTTTACAAATTTTTTACGTCCAAATCGGTCAATATTTGTGGACTGTACGTTATTTTGAATCAAAAAAGTAATTTTTTTCCCCTCTGTGCACCGATACGTTTACTCCATATAAAAATTATTTACTTAAAACATTTTATTTTCAATCGAACTTTTTTTCTTATCTTTTCATACCAAATTTTTAAAAATAACACAAATTTTAATGAATAATAGCTTATTTTCTCGGGAAAAAGATTTTCTACGTCTTGATCTCATCCATTTTTTAAATATAAATAATTTAGTATCAAATATAGTTATTTGTTTATAACATTTTTAGTTAAAAAAATATTTTTTATTGATATCAGCCATTAAAAAATTTATTTTTAAAAATTGGAGGTCAAATTTGTAGAGAATCTTTTTCCTAGAAAAATAAACTGTTATTTATTAAAATCGACTTATTTAAAAAAATTTGTTAAGAAGCGAGAAGAAAAATAGTTCGGTCAGAAATAAAATGTTTTAAATAAATAATTTTTGTATTTTTTAAATCTTTTTCATGATAATCGATCTTTTTTCTTTTAAATAGTATCATCAATAATAAGATTGCAATTCTTGAAAGTTTAATTAAATATTTTTCCCCGAAACCTATTTTTTCGTGCCCATAATAATACCTTTAAAAAAAATTCCTTGAATTAGAGATTTAACGTTTCGATTTTTAAAAATATCAGTTTCTCAGTTTTTGGTTTTGGCCGTTGCTTTTTTAATTTTGCTAATTAACAATTCCTTAATCTATGCAAAAATCCTAACGGATCTAAAAATAGAACATGCCTCATTGTTTAATCTCAGATTCGAAAATTTTCAATAACAAACGAAAACTGTTAAGGTTCTCTTTTTGAAATCTTTTCCTCAAAATATTTTCCCTTCAACGTTTCCAGCTTCACTAACCACCAGCCTTTTCAGAATGCTTCTTTGACTGTAGATTAGCATAAACTTGCAAACTCTTATTGTTTATTTTCAAATACAGAGGCACTGATTTGAAACTTTGAAAAAAGGATTTTGTTCCACTATGTCTTCAGTTTTCAGCCCTGCGGATATGCAGCATCTGTGGTGAAATTTTTGAGGGAAGTCCTTCCGGTCGGAAGAAGAGAGATCTTTCGTGCGCACGACGCGACGTCGCCCAGCAACGTTATTTCCGCTGTTTATTTCGCCCGGCGCGTTTCTTATTTTCCGCATTTTTCCGGCAGCGAAACGAATTTCAACCGACGACTTGGAATTCCATCCGTGGTCCCAGAGTTGACGTGCAGGGACGCCGAGTTTAATGGCACCGCCATGCTCTCTTGCTTTTTCTCTCTCTTGTATTTTTTCTCTTTCTATCTTTCTCTCTTTTTATTTTTCTCTTTCGATTTCTCTCAGTCTCTCTTCTTTTCTCTCTTTTCATCTCGTTCAGAGTATGAGGACTAAAATGTGTCTAAAATGGACACCTTAGCATTAATCAGCTTGATATTTTCAGAAATTAAATAATTTCTAGAAAACGAGTCTGATAAACGGTACTTTGACATTTTTTCTACAATCTTCAAAGATTAAAAGTGGGGTACGATATATTTGAATAAACTAAAAAATGCAAAAAGAAAAGGTCTCCATTTTGTCCATTTTATCAACACGCTCTGATAAAATGGTCAGTCTCAAAGAATTAGCTTAAAATTGTTTATTTTTATATTAATTTCAACACTAAGGTTGTTAAATGTCACATTTTCTTTATCAATGTAGCATTTTTATTGTATAAACTACAGGAAATATTGTAAAATATGAGTTAAAATAGGGTATGGTTATACTGAAGTTAAAAATTCAATAAATTATTTATAAACAAACTATTGTTATCAAAATAAGAAATCAAGAACGTAGTTTCAAAATATGAAGTTTTTCTTGCATTAAATAATTTAAAAATTATATTTTTCTTAAAAAAGGACATAACCTTAAAGAAGATAGATTATCTAAAGCGGTACACAAGATTATTAAAAAATATTGATTGTTTGCAAAATAGCAGCAGTTTGAAAAAAAAATTCCGGTAAAAAATCGACCTTAATTTGTTTATAAAAAATGTTATAGTTAATCAATCGTAAAAACCGTGTATACTGCTTTAGATAATCTATCTTAGAAGCTACAGTTAAAATTTCAAGTCAATTGGGTGAAAATTGCTCGAGTTATACTGTCCACCAAATTGAAAAACATGGTTTCACTTTAGCTACTCCTACGTCGCCATTTTGTATTAGACAAAAAAAAAAGAAAATTGTTTTGTATTCCTAATGACATATAAAAATTCCGACATATAGATACATAGAAATTCCGACACATAGACATATAGAAATTCCCTCCATTCCCTTGCAACCATTTTTTTGTTGTTTTATTAGTAACGAAGAAAAAAAATCCTAAAAAACGCCTCATTTTTTAGTACGTCAAGGTGATACCCCTTAAGTAATTACTTCTTACAAAAATAAATATATACACGGAAAGAAATTTTATTACAGAATTCGTTAAACTGACATTACAATTTAGTATAATCTTTTACGATTTAGGGAAATCGAGTAAATATATAAATTATTATTAGCGCACTTAAGAAGGTTGGCACTGAAAATATGAAAACTTAATATCTTGAGGGAACAAGAATTGGTAAATTCAATAAGAAAGATTGATATTTTATATATCAAAGGCACAATAATAAAAATTGTTATTGATATTATCAAATAATATAAAAGTAACTACAGAAATTAGTAGTTAGTTGTTATTTTCTGTCACAGACGGCAACAGAAATCGTAAGCTTCAGTTCCGAAAATTGCAAATCAGTATATGAAAAAATTCGAATAGCTCCGGACTTTATACTTCTATTCGCCTCTATCTAATGCGCATTCTTTCTCCTTCTGATAAAATTCATTTTCAAATTTTACAAATTCCTGTAGAAATTTTAGTATGAAAAGTATTATAAACTTTGGCCTTGGTAAAATGATTTATTGTACACTTTTTCCCACCAAAAATAGAATTATTCGGTTTCGAGTTATTAAGCAAAATAATGCAATCTCAATATCGGCGAAGCATTTCAGTAGTAGGTATATAAGAAAATTTCAAATCCTTATTCTCAGCGTTACTCTTGCGTGCGATGCGATAAGTTAGGATAGTTAGGTTTATGTTTATGCTTACGTATAATGTACATAGGTATATTCAGAGAGCGTGTGTATTAGTTACTGAATTTTTATGTGTTATAATAATGTGTATCTCCCATTGACAATCATTGGTTGGCTATTGTGGCAGAATTGGACGACAGCTTCCAAATTCTCTGCCATTTCTTTTTATTCATTTCAAAGTGTCACATTCTTTTCGAATGACTCACACTTTTTAGTAGTCTTTAGCGAATATCAAAACGCTTTATTCCGAAATTTAATATAAAGACCCGATTTTCCTAAATCGTAAAAGATTATACTAAATGGTAATATCAATTTTAACGTACTCTGTAACAAAATTTCTTTCCGTGTACAGATAGCGCAAAATTCCTTTCGACTGACCGTTTCATACACAAAAGATTATGACCATTTTATCCAAATTGCTATTTTATTATATTTATTTTATTTTCAATTAATTGGGTCACAATTATAAATTGTTACAAAGCTTAAACGAAAGTTTAGAGATTATAACATACCAATAACAATGGCAACATTCACATATATGGTAAAGCAGTCAAGAAGGTAATTCAATTTTGAAGTAACATTTTATCATAAAGTAGGTGTAATCTATAATCACATTTTATTATGTCAATTTACATATTTATGGTTTACAATAGTGTCATCGGTGTGTATTTCATTTCACAATATTTTTGTACAAAAAACTGACGTTTATTTCTTTAAACCAGTTAATTATTAAAGATTGAATGTATCCGAAGTTCTAAACGTTCAGATGAACAAAATTTTAAATTGATTTCATGTTAAACTCGAATTTGTTCTAAAATATAGGTTTATTAGCAAAGAAACTAATGTACTGATATTTTATTTGTAATTAAAAAATTAATTCTGTAATTAAAAAATTAATTTAATTCTAAAATATTGGTTTATTAGCAAAGAAACTAATGTAATGACTTTTTATTTGTAATTAAAACAATATTTCAAGATAAATTTGAGTTAAGAAAAAAAATTTCGTTCATCTAAACGTTCAGAACTTCAAGAACATAAGATTGACCGTTCTAGCGGAGTGACCGTTTTAGACACAATTCCTCTACTTTTTGTATAATCAGTAAAAAAGTATAGTTGGTTGATAAAAAAAAAACACTCAACAGATAGGAAGAGTATCGAATTCTGCGTCCAGTGAACCAAAGTCCAAAGGATTTCATTACTTCCACATGATTCTACAATTATTCTACAATTTTGAAGATATCTATTTGTTTTCAAATTTGAATAACTTCGGAAGTAATGAGTAAATTTTAATGTTCTTGGTCGCAAATTTTCATCTATTAAAATTTCATTTCATTCAAAAATATTATTAGAAAACTATCGTTACACAGTAAATCGTGGGATATTATTTTAATCTGCAGCAATATTATTTTGATCTGAAGTGAATCATTTATTCTATTGTCACAGTCTTTTGTTTTTCGATTTCTCATTTTGCTGCAGATTAAAATAATTCCTTAGGATCTCCTGTGTAGGAAAAAATACTTCTATACTTTGGATCAAAACTGTACATAAATCCTCTCCTTTTCTTTTACTTTTGTCTTTCTCGTAACGCGAATCTTCCTTCTCGCTGTAAAAATAAGGAATATAACTAGCCGCGGCACCACCCACACGAGTTTTCCTCAGAGACTGTAAGTCATGCGTGCCAACGGCAATGCAACCTTAAAGTTGTCTAATTTTCTTCGCGTGCTCCTCAACCCACACGCTTTACGATTTGATGCGAGAGGCTCTTCAATGTTCACGGATCATAAGGATCCAAGATCGTTACGATAGAAATTGAATACTCAGAAAGCGATCCGCTTCGGGCAAAGGATTTCTTCGCGGTTGGCAGGATTAGATGAGGACTTAACTTCATAAGCGAATTTAATTCCCAGTCTCACTGCAGAGGCATTCCTCTTCGCTTATATGGGCTTTATAATGAGCCCCTTCTTTTAGACTGCAGCCTCTCAGATGTTTGGGTTCATCGAAGATTAAAAAATTTATATAAATTAATTCTAGACAGAAAATAAAATATGGAAAGAACAAAAATAAAACGGTATTTAATTCGCATCGTAATTTGAGTAGTATGGAATTTACGAATGAGAATAAATTATTTCAGATTGTTGGAAGGATGAAGAGTTGTGCAGTAACTCATGTCCAGGAAGTTGGTAACGCCAACTTCAAAATTCGAAAAAATGATAATTGTGTATAATTGTGCTAGATTTGTGCTTTACTGTTCCGTAAAAGATTTTTTGACAAAATGAAAATTTGAGTCTGAAAATTAAAAAAAAAACATTTTTTTATGTCAGCCTCGCCAATTGGTTTTTTTCGAAAAAATAAATGTTGTACTGGGTAGCATAAAAGTCACACAAAAATGTGCAAAAAACCAAAATTTGATATTAACAACCATTTTCGAAAAAAATAGTATTTAACAAAAAAAAATCAGTCGTGCCATTTTGTTTTTTTTTTGTCCAAACAAAACTTGTGCTAGGAACTACCTGTTACGCATACTACTGTGCTGCAAATATGAAGTCAAAATCTTCAACCATTTTCGAAAAAAGCGACTCAAAAAAACTTTTAAAAAAAATGATCAGTTTCAGAATTTCGAAAAACGGAAACTTTGCTGAGTTGTGTTAGGCTAGCACAATAATTATCTCTCATGAAAATTTTCACTGGGATTAATATTTTTCAAAAAAATGCAACCTTTTTGAACTTGGAAGGCGTTTTGGACCCAAAATTTTCAAAATTACGAAATTCGAAAATATGAAACTTGTGCTGAGTTGTGCTAGGCTAGAACAATAATCATTTTTAATGACAAATTGCACTCAAATTAATATTTTCTAAAAAAATGCAAAATTTCTGGACTTGGAATAAATTTTTAAACCAAAATTTTCAAAAATACGAATTTCGAAAATCTGAAAATTGTGCTGAGAGTTGTGCTAGGCTAGCATAATAATTATCTCTGATGACAAATTTCACTCAAATTAATATTTTCCAAAAATCAATTCAATTTAATTTCACCGGAATACATATTATATCCCAAAATATTTAAAACTTTTTTAATTTGACGTAATTTTTTAACCCCAAATTTTTGAAAACATAAACTTGTAGAAAAATTGTAGTAAATTGCCTGTTGCGAATTTTGATGAGATTATAATTTTAAGCTAATACTTTTGTTTATTATTATTATTAAAAAAATGGTTTACTTGCCCTTTTTTATAAGGGATGGTCCATAAACTATGTAACGTGTTTTTCATTTTTTTAAACAGAAATAAGAATAAAATTGCTGCGAAGTTAAAAGGACAACACTCTATAAACAAGAGAAAAACAGGTAAGATCCCTAAATGAGTTGAAACTGAATAAAAGTTCAAAAAAATATAAAATAAAAAATTTTTAACTAAATTTTTAAAAAATTATTTCTGTTTTTTTTATTAGTAAAAGATTAACTTTTATCATTTTCAAAGATACGACTTTTAAAAAAAGTTTTAAAATCTATTTTTAAGCTTTTTGCATACTTTAAAAATTTTATATAATTTTACATAATTATTGATTTATTTATTTAAAGTTGAAACTGCAGATTTTTCCATGCGTCAATACTTTTTAAAATATTCCTAATGTTCGAAACTGGCAGTATTAATTTTGGAAAATATTTTGACAAAATTTGTTTAGTAAGAATTGAGGAGCTTTCGTAGATTATCACGATCATGTTTGCTAGTTATAAATTTACTATTTCTCTATATTACGGATGTAGTCATTATTATTATAGTATAATAAGAAATAGTGTATATATAAAATAATTTAGACAGTATTAATGCTGAACTTTGATATATTGGAAACAGAGCATTTTTCAAACCGGAAACATTGCTATGCTCGCCTAACAAGATTCAGATTTTCAAAATTCACATTTTTGTGAACTTTGAGTACAAAAATAATTATAAAATTATTCAAAAAACGAAATTAAATCAATTTACCACAAGTTAAAGATTTTCGAAATTCGTATTTTTGAAAATTTTGGGCCAAAAATTTATCCCCAGTCCAAAAATATTGCATTTTTTTAGACAATAATTATCTCTAATGACAAATTGCATTCAAATTAATATTTTCCAAAAATCAATTCAATTCAATTTTACTGGAATACATATTATATTCCAAAATATTTAAAACTTTTTTAATTTGACGTAATACATATCATATTCCAAAATATTTAAAGTTTTTTAATTTAATGTAATTTTTTGACGCCGAATTTTTGAAAAACAGAAACTTGTAGAAAAATTGTAGTAAATTGACTGCTGCGAATTTTGATAAGATCCTAATTTTAAGTTAATACTTTTGTTTTGAAACGATTGAAATATATTGGGAATAGAGCATTTTTCAAACCGAAAACATTGCTATGCTCGCCTAACAAGATTCAGATTTTCAGAATTCGCATTTTTGGAAATTTTGGGTACAAAAATAATTATAAAATTATTCAAAAAACCAAATTAAATCTCAAAAACTAAAAAATCTATATTCTAACATTAACGTCCAAAATCGAATTAACAATTACCAAAAATCCATTCCAAAAAATTTGATGAATCAGATCCACGATTAAATTTGGACAAACCACGCTCAACAAAATCTAAAGTACTAAAATAAAATAGAGGAAAGAAAAAGAAGGCAACCTCCAAAACCAATAAAATATAAATTGTTATTCCAACTTCAAAAAAAATATTTCAAAGTTAAAAAAATTTGACTTTTCTTGGCCAAAAATTTAATCCAAGTCCAAAAAGATTGCATTTTTCTAGAAAATATGAATTTGAGTGCAATTTGTCATAGAGATAATTATTATGCTAGCCTAGTAAAACTCAGCACAAGTTTCCGATTTTCGAAATTCATATTTTCGAAAATTTTGGGCCAAAAAATTTATTCTAAGTCCAAAAATATTGTATTTTTTGGAAAATTTGAATTTGAATGCAATTTCATTAGAGATAATTATTGTGCTAGCCTAAAGTTTCCGTTTTTCGAAATTCTGAAACTGATCAGTTTTTTTGGAGTTTTTTGAGTCGCTTTTTTTCGAAAATGGTTAAATATTATGACTTCATATTTGCAGCACAGTAGTATGTGTAGCAGGTAGTTCCTAGCACAAGTTTTGTTTCGTCAAAAAAAAACAAAATGGCGCAGCTTATTTTTTTTAATACTGTTTTTTTCGAAAATGGTTCATAATATCAAATTTTGGTTTTCGGCACATTTTTGTGTGACTTTTATTCTACCCAGCACAATATTTGTTTTTTCGAAAAAACCAATAGGCGAGGCTGATATAAAAAAATGTTTTTTTTTATTTTTGAGCTTAAATTTTTATTTTTTCAAAGAATATTTTACTGCACAATAGAGCACAAATCTAGCACAATTCAGCACAATTTTCATTTTTTCGAAATTTGAAGTTGGCGTTACCAACTTCCAGGACATCAGTAATTCACTGACCACAGAAATTGAATAAGAATTACGACTCTTATCTAAAACAGAAAAAAACGCACAAAGAAAAATAATCGGTTAAATTAACAGAAGTTTCATGGTTAATAGATTTTTTTAGAATTAGAAATCTGTTAATCTAACGGAAACCTCTGTTGATTTCACAGAAAAACGTGTAAAATCTACAAGCTTAACAGAAATTTCTGTAAATATAAAAGAAAAAATCTGCTGTGCTTTAACATATGACTTCTGTTAAATAACAGATTTTTTTCTCCGCGCAGAAAAATACAAGTAACTATTTTTGAATAAATTGTTATGACTGTAATTATTTTTATAAATTTCTAAATTGTTAATATTTGAATAATTTTTATGTGGAGTGTACAGCCTGAGGATTCTTAATAAAAATTGACCTTAAGGTTCAAAGGGCTAAATTTATAAATGGTTTTACTGATAATCTTGTAACCAATTAAACGTTCAGAATTATTTTTATCTAAGAATGTTGGAGAGAGACAAAGAATCTTAATAGACAACTCAATGGGCCTTTCTCTGGAACAAGATCCTTCTCGAGACTTTAAAGCCATCTCTTCGCGCCTGCTTGAATGATATTCTCAAGACATCGACGACCAGTCGTAATCCGCGACACGATCGCGATAATGTACGTTCAAATTAAGTCTATCCACGGGGGGTTTCCATTTTCTAAGGTTCTCTAATGCGATCAGTTCGACACTTTACGAACGGCCAACCTTATGCAGAGAGGCAATTATCTAACCTTCCTTTTTTTCTTCATCCCAGGACCGTAGACACTTAAATGACAGAAACAAAAAACAGTTCTTTGAATAATAGAGAGAATTTTAAAGACCTATTGATCTTTGAATTGAATATAGACTACAGACTATATATACATACATACATACATACATACATATATATATA
>JBAGKK010437051.1:0-17734 GCA_037177015.1 Euceroptres primus
AATTATGCATAATTTTTTATATAGTGACTATCGATAATCACTATCGATAGATTATCCATAAATTTTCCGCCTGGGTGGTGTTAATTTACAGAAATGATAGGGTTGTAAAATTTTCCTCAAAGGTCGTTTAGTTAAATATAATTCCTAATAGTAATCCAAGCCATTGTTTTCGAATGATAATGTACTTATTATTCGATTTTCACCTCCATTTTATAAGGAAGGCCGAAAAGACTAACAATAAATAATATAAATAATATAAATTAATGAAAGAATATTAATATAATTTAATTTAAACAATTCAATACAGCTCCCTAGTACCTTAATAAATAATCGTTCAAATCTATGTTTCCCCACATTCACATATCATGTGAGTAAATATCATGGTACTATAAAATTGAAGTGTCCCTCTAATAATATACATCTCTAATCGCACCCATTACTCCCTGTAATTACTCTTTATTTCCATGCACCCTTATTAAATCCCCCATTAAATTCGACTTGACCCTTATCACATAATAATATATTATTCGTATAAATGATCATGTATTATTATAATAAGGACATTACAAGTTCGGAGGGTTCCTGGTCCAGAATAAATATGCTCTCATTTGGTCCAGCAAATATCATTCACAGGGTCCCATTAACACGGGTCGTAATTACGACACAGTACTTTGTATGTATTTGCATATGTAGAAACGAGCCAATGTGTTCTTGTGAAGAAACATAACTACGTTTCTCTCTCGTGATGCACACGTTAATTCTACAGCAAGAAAACTCCCATAGCAACAAAACGCATTAGCTGAAAATACGCAATTTGCGTCAATTTAATTACACAATGCTACACCGAAAATTCTCTCTCGTCCTGCGTTTCACAAATTGCTAAATTCATGTGGAAATTAACTTAATATGGTTCTCACCAGGGTCGAAAAGTTTTTTTTTACATTTTCTCGATTAACAATAATATTTCTCTATTTAAAAGAATTAGAACAAATTTCCTTTCATTTTCATTTTCAATTTTTATCTAGGTCTTAAATCTCCATGGGGAAAAACTATTAAATTTAAAATAATAAAATCCAGAACTGAGACGTCGTAAAAAAGATAAAATTCAGGCAAATAAAGTCGCAACAACCAGAAAAGGCACTAAATCCCATGGATATAAAAATCCTTATAACACCAGAGATACAAACTTTACTCTTCTTTTCTCCCTCAATGAGAGTCGCATCATTTTGTAGAGCAGATATTTGCAATTCTGTCCACGAAGAACCGGTTCGCCGTTTATGAGCTAGCTTTTCATTTCGCAGAAATAACGAAACCTTTAGGTTGTAGATCTCTAATGTAGATTTTTTCCAATTTTTTTTCTCGCTGTTTCTCCGTTAAAGAAAAAACCCATACAGATATCATTGCAAAATGAAACTTTCTAAGGGCGTTGCGAAGTCGTGCTTCTCCTGCTGGTCACAATTGAATTTTCAGACATTCACTTCACCCTTGATTGGGTCGACCGAACATTTATGAAGCACACAAAACTAACCTCAAGTGAAAATCGACGTTTTAATTGGTCTCGCGGATAAATTCAATTATTGCTATTTCTACTTGATTTAATATGATTCAATCCCAATGTTCTGGAACTTATCACGATTTTAATTAAAACATTTCTGAAGTTAGACTTTACATTTGTTTCAATCTACAGGTATAAGGATAATTGCGAGTAAAATTTTAATTTTTTGTGTCCTTTGGCTTAAGTAAAAAAATATTTTATATTGAAATTAGAATTCAAACTTGAAATATATGTAACTTATTGGCATCATCATTTGTTATTTCACACTTTAAGTAAATAACAGTAATTTCGAAAAAAATAAAGTCGAATGAACGAAAGGGAAGCGGTAAATTACAGCCTGACAGTAAAACGAATTATCACTATTAAAGTGGTTATCATGTACGAGAACCAGACGTTAAAACATGTCACGCAATAGATTCCATTTTTACGATACCGGAAGTATCTTCAAATAAACAAATGTGTAATTTTCCAGGTAAAAAAAATAGTTAAAACATTTTAACTATAAAAAAAAGTTGGATAGTGAATTTTATTCCTCGCTTCGTGCGATTTTTATACAATCATGCAATGAAAATGCCTGAGGATTGTGAAACGAGTCCTTCTATTCGACTTTGGGTGGATAAAGGAAAGAGAAATCTCTTTGAGATCGAAGCCATTGTTTCGATAGGGTGCACTCTTGGCTCTTATTAAATATTTAATTCGCCTTTGCCGGCTCGAAAAAACTTTAACGAAGCGAGGAAGTAGCACTTAATGAGACGAAACCCCAGTTGTAAATTCCTCCACCCATGGGGCGTGATCCGGGAAAGGGAAGTATCGATTCCATTCATCTCAAATTGAATTTAAGCTTCTCAAACTTCAAGAGAGTTATTTCCTTAAAAAGGAACTTAGAGGGAAATGGAGAATTCTTCGTTTCTGACGTTTCATTAAAAGATTTCTTTCCTCGTGGCGTTGGATCTGTTTTTATTTTTATTCGCCGAATATCTACCCTTTTCTAAATTTAATTTAATTTAATCATTCAAAATGGAGAGTTTAATTAAGAAATCCACTCATGATATAAAAATATGAATTAAAAAAAAAGGTTTTGTATATTTTAATTTAATCTAGTATTGGTTTCTTAATTCCAATATCACATTTGGGAATTCTAATTAGAATAAGAAGCTCGTTAAAATTTTATGTTTCAGTTCACTTTATGAAAACAAAAGTTGGAATAATTGTTTAGTTTCGAAAAAGTTTGCATTTTAATCAGTCGAATTATGCCCCAGAGATTGAAATCTGAGCGATCTTGGTAAACTGTTGGCAATTCAAGGATAAGATAAGACTCTCAGCATCGTCGGAGATTTTTTCCTGCGACTCATAAATATTTAAGCATCTAGATTCCAGATATACTCTCATTGTATAAATATAGATGAGAACATTGCGTGCCGTCGGTTGGAAGTTTTTAAATTTCCATGGCAACGTAAACTTTATAACTCTTTGGTTTTTATAAAAAAAGTGTCAAGGGAAAATACGTGCACGCCCTCTCGAGACATCCGTTTTATATCTTAGTCAAGTAAAAAACTCTGGGAAACTTAATTTTCTTCTGGTCAAGTTTTCACCTTGTTTTCATTCATCTCTGGTTTCAGATAAACGTTACGACGTGGTTTCCTGCAAAAAATTCCACAGTTGTAAAAAGGAGAATTAATCAGAAAATAATGAAGAAGTTAAACAAAATAGTATGAACAGAAGTGTTTATAAATGAAATGAAAGTAAAAAAAAACTCATAAATGAAAGTAAAATATTAATATATTATTGTACAAGAGTAATTTGAATCGAATTATAATTTATTTTACAAGGTTCCGAAGTTACGCGTGACTCTGATTTTTTTACGTAAATTACATTTTCGATGCAATTTACGTAAAGAATGTAAAAAACCTAGGTAATTTACATATTCACTATGGTGGTATGTAGAAAATCTAGGAGAAAAAGTCTGATTGGTTACCTAATTGGAATTTTGAATTTCCCGCCGTATAAGTGGCGCCCTCTCATACTTTTTTTGCGTGTAAATTATATCGTGTAGAAAACTCGGCACGTATACGTATGTAAACTACGTAAACAACTCATGTAATTTACCACAGGTATTTTACGTTCTGAACTCTGTTTATTTTTAAAAAATGTATTAATTCTGATTTGTAACTTTACATGACGGCTGACTTTTTGGTTAGCCAGTCAAGCCAATTCAGTCAAAATAAAAACAACTATGATTAATTGAAGTCAAAGTCATTTCTACTGAATTCAAAGAGAAATCAAAGTAAATGTAACTGAATTAAACGTGAATTCAAAGACTGTCTCAATGAATTTCAGATAAATTTAACTGAAGTCAAAGTCCATTCAACTCAATAAAAGCGAGTTCACCTTAATTTAAAGTGAAATAAAAGAGAATGTACTTAATAACTGAATTCAACGTGAATTCAAAGTTTCTCTAAATGAATTCTAGATGAATTTAACTAAAGTCAAAGTCAATTCAACTCAATCCAAAGTTAATTCAAAGTTTATCTCAATTAATTCTAGACGAATTTAACTGAATTCAAAGTCAATCCAAAATGAATTCAACTCAATTCAAAGTGAATTCTACGTGGAATCAAAGAGAAATTAATTAAAATCATATCAACTCAAAGTCAGTTCAACATGAATTTAAAGAAAATTCAATTTAATTCAAAGTGAATTCAACGTGAATTTAAAGAAAATTCGACTGATGTCAAAGTCAATTCTCTTTGAATTTAACGTGAAATCAAAGGGAATGCAACTGAATTCAAAGTTTCAATGAATTCCAGATGAATTAAATTGAAGTCAAAGTCAATGCAAAGTGAATTCAACTCAATTCAGAGTGAGTTCTACGTGAATTTAAAGAGAATTCAGCGTGAAATAAAATTGATTGTAACTGAATTCAACTTAAATTCAAAGTTTATCTCAATGAATTCCAATAAAAGTCGATTCAACTTAATTCAAAGAGAATTCAATGTGAAATCAAAGAGAATGTAACTAAATTCAACTCAATTTAAAGTGAGTTCAACGTGACTTTAAAGAGACGTGAAATCAAATTGAATGTAACTGAATTTAAATTGAATTCAAATTCAAATTCGACGTGAAATAAAATTGAATGTAAATGAATTCAAATTGAATTCAAAGTTTATCTAAATGGATTTAAGATGAACTTACCTGAAATCAAAGTCAAATCAACTCAGTTCAAAGTGAATTCAACGTGAAATTAAAGTGAATGTTACTGAATTCAAAGTCAATTAAACTCAATTTAAAGTAAATTCAACGTGAAATAAAATAATTGAACTAAATTCAACTCAATTCAAAATGAGTTCAACGTGAATTTAAAGAAAATTTATTTGAATTCAAAGTGGATTCAACGTAAATTTAAAGAGAATTCGACTGATGTCAAAGTCAATTCTCTTTGAATTCAACATGAAATCAAAGATTCAATTCAACTGAATTCAAAGCTTCAATAAATTCCAAATGAATTTAACTGAAGTCAGAGTCAATTCAAAGTAAATTCAACTCAATGTAAAGTGAATTCTACGAGAATTTAAGGAGAATTCAGCGTGAAATCAAATTGAATGTAACTGAATTCAACTCGAATTCAAAGTTTATCTCAATGAATTCCAGTCAAAGTCAATTCAAAGTTGAATCAAAGAGAATTTAACTAAAATTATATTAATTCAAAGTGAGTTCAACGTGAATTTAAGGAAAATTCAATTTAGTTCAAAGTGAATTCAACGAAAGAAAATTCGACTGATGGCAAAGTCAATTCTCTTTGAACTCAACGTGAAATCAAGGGGAATGCAACTAAATTCAAAGGTTCAATGAATTTCAGATGAATTCAACTGAACTCAAAGTCAATTCAAAGTGAATTCAACTCAATTCAGAGTGAGTTCTATGTGAATTTAAAGAATTCAGCGTCAAATCAAATTAAATGTAACTGAATTCAACGTGAATTCAAAGTTTATTCCAGCTAATTCCTGTCAAAGTCAATTCAACTCAATTCAAAGTGAATTCAATGTGAAATCAAAGAGAATTTAACTAAAATCATATCAATCCAACGTGAATTTAAAGGAAATTTAGTTCAATTCAAAGGGAATTCAGCGTGAATTTAAAGAAAATTCGACTTATGTCAAAGTCAATTTTATTTGAATTCAACGTGAAATCAAAGGGAATGCAACTGAATCCAAAGTTTCATTGAATTCCAGATGAATTCAACTGAAGTCAAACTCAATTCAAATAGAAATCAACTGAAGTCTAAGTCAATTCAAAGTGAATTTAACTGAAGTCTAAGTCAATTCAAAGCGAATTCAACTCAATTCAAAGTAAATTCTGCATGAATTTAAAGAGAATTCAGCGTGACATCAAATTGAATGTAACTGAATTCAACTTGAATTCAAAGTTTATCTCAATGAATTCCAGTCAAAGTCAATTCAACTTAATTCAAAGAGAATTCAAAGTGAAATCAAAGAAAATTTAACTAAATTAAAGTCAATTCAAAGCGAGTTCAACGTGAATTTAAAGAAAATTTAATACAGTTCAAAATAGATTCAACATGAATTTCAAGAGAATTCGACTGATAACAAAGTCAATTCTCTTTGAATTCAACGTGAAATTAAAGGTAATGTAACTAAATTAAACTCAATTCAAAGCGAGTTCGACGTGAATTTAAAGAAAATTCAATTTAAAATGGATACAACGGGAATTTAAAGAGAATTCAACGTTTAATCAAAGTAAATGTAAGTCAGCTGAAGTCAAAGCTAATTCAACTCAATTTAAAGTGAAATAAAAGTGAATGTAACTGAATTCAACGTGAATTTAAAGTTTATCTCAATGAATTCGAGATGAATTTAATTGAAGTCAAAGTCAGTTTAACTAAATTCAAAGTGAATTCAAAGAGAATTCAACGTGTTGTCAAAGTAAATGAAATTGATTTTATCGTGATTTCAAAGTTCATCTCAATGAATTGCATATGAATTTAACTGAAGGCAAAGTAAATCAGGCGAATTTAACTGAATTCAACGTGAATTCAAAGTGAAAGAAATTAAAAATAACGTGAATAGAAATAACGCAAATAAAAATGAATTCAACTATGTGCAAAGTGAATACAATTGAAGTCAGATTCAATTGAAAGTCAAGAAATATTTTGAAATCTTTTGAATTCTCGTGAATCATCAATCCCTTAGCTATTGAAAGGAACAATCTGTAAAAAAATGGATAAATACTTTTAATAAATATTTATAATTAAAAAGAAATATAAAATATCACAGTAATACTGATAATTCATTGCATGTGCAGTGCACATCGAGTCTAAAAGACCGTAAGATTGAATTTGGCATGGAAAGGCAAGGCTCATAAATTCGTGGCTTTCGAATCATGGACTCATATTAAATTCACTTTGAATTCAGACCTACTCCTGAATTCATTGGTGGTTAACCCCTCAGTTAGAATACAATATATGGAATGTTTTATTCTCTAAATTGCGGTTCTAGTAACCAAAAAATAAATAAAAAGAATAAAAAAACGTTAACCGGGTATTGCGTAACGTGACTCGGTTTATTGCGGCAGATTAAGCGTTGGTCGTATTTTCTCATCAATTACGTCCTAGAATTGGCCACATCGGCGCAACGATACGTACGATTTACCTGATTGTTCGATATCCTTGCGCAGGAGGATATAAAGCGTTGGGTGGGTGGGTGGGTTAGAGCTGGGTAAGTTCATCCTGGCTTTATCCTGGCTCGCGTATTGATCGACCAGGTGTATGCATACAGTTTCCTACAGCACAGTTTGCGCGTTGCTAGAATCCTTCCATCTTCTGCACCCCTTGCATCTCATTTCGGACGGAAAAACTGCGCGCCAGGGTCAAGGTCCTTCCGTTAAAATCCCACGCAGAACATTTTTATTAGAGTTGTAAAAAGAGAGTTAAAAAGGATTTCTAGAAGCTGCGAATCGACCACTCTCGGCTTATCTGATCCCTTGGGTGACTTATTTTCATTCGTGGATTTCCCATCTAAATAATTGAAAATTTTAATTAATATGTTTAGAGAGATTTTGCAAATTGTAAATTTGTAGATTGAAATATGCGAGTTAGAAATTCTGAGTCAGTGATACTTGTGGGTATCTTTATAATCCAATTAGAAAATTGCTTTTAGAAGTTGAGTTGAGGAAAGTAACAACTACTCGCAATCGAGAGAATCGTAAGCGTAACTTAGAGAGAGAAGCTGGAGAGAAGTAAACAAACCAAGGATCAGAGAATTTTCACCCTTCTGTTGTATCTTCTCCCCTGGTTCATTTTCACATAAAACTGATTTCTACGATTCGATTCTTGTTTGATTAATCATGTTTGTTGATTATAGATCTTCATATACTGGAAAAAAAGAATATTTGAATCAAAGAATATTTCTTGCATTCGAATAAATGGATGAGCTGAATACGGCTAAAGATATATTTCTCCAAATCAAAGAAATATTTTGGTTGCATCGGAAATAAATTACTTGATTCACAAATAAAATGCTTCATGCAAAGATTATTTACTTAACTCAAATACGTCCTGGACAATTCAAAGAATGAAACTCTCAAACAAAATAAATATTTCTTTGAGTGCGAAAATAGGATTCAAGAAATAATTTAGACTTTAGTAATTTAGGACTCAAAGAAATAATTTAGATGAGTTGATTCTCTCACATTTCCATGCAAATAAATCATTTCTTTGTATTAAATAAGTCTGGAAGAAGAAATGACCGAAACCATTTCAAATCAGGCAGGCAGTGCAACTTCAAGTCACAGGATCGGTCGTCTATGAAATGTGTTGTTTTTCAAAGGAAATAATAAAACACGTATTTTACCGTTTTGACAAAAAGTAAATTTCCGTGAAATTATGAGTATTTGAATTTTAAACTTATTTTTTTAAGGGGATATTCTAGTGTGATGGGCGTTTTTTCACATTATTTTTTCGGAATTTTTTTTTAAATTGAAAAGCAATATGATTTTGAAATCTTTTGCACTGTGTTGCACACATTTGAACTATGATATACATTTTTTTTAATAAAAATATCCAAAATGGTGGTCGCTGCACTCGCCCAAAAATGAGGTATCAAAAAAAAGTGCCCGGACGGTGAGCATGATTCCGGCTCTCCAAGTAATCTGAAAGCAAAAAATCAAAGAGATTCTTAAAATGTACACTTGTGGCTATCGTAAGTAGTAGAATGAAAAAAATTAAAAATTTTCAAAATGGCTGACTTTTAAAAAAAATTTTTTACGTTTTTTTGGATTTAACGGACCATAATTTTATTGAAAATTAATATTTAAATCCAATTCTACTACGAACGATAGGCACACGCTTTCTAAATACGTGTGTAAAGCGACGACCCAATTGATTAATAAGTTTTTGATATATCGTACTCACCGACTTTTTTGAGGCCTCAATTCAACGGACTGTAGCGCCGCCATTTTCTTTATTTTTATAAAACAAAAAATTATTTTGTTAATTTTAATGTATGCTAATATAGTGAAAAAGTTCTGGTAATAATATTGCTGTTTTACTTTCTTAAAAAAAAATCCGAAAAAATGATACAAAAAAGTACCTATCACACTAGAATACCCTCCTTAAAAAAATATAACATTTTTCTTTAAACTTTTATAATTTTAGACTCAATTGCGCTATTTGAGTTTTCTTTCCTGATTATGGTGAGGTTTATTAGCCTCTTTCAAAATCCGACAGAAAATTTAAAATATACTGAAATTTCACAAAATGGCGACGGTTTTTCTGAAAAAATTAAAAGTCGATTTTCTCAAAAACCCCACCTTGTTTTTTACCCAAATTTTTTTGTTAACTTGGTGAAGAAAATAGATAAGTTTCATGCAGGCTTAACTACTTTTGTAAATAGGAGAATTTTTTTGATAATATGATGAAGAAAATAGATAAGTTTCATGCAGGCTTAACTACCTTTGTAAATAGGAGAATTTTTTTTAAGGAAATCGAATTTTCGAATTTTTCTCACAACCGAGGGCACATACCCAAAAATATCAACAAAAAATTTTGATGCTTTAAAAAAGTTCTACGCAAAAAACATCTTACTCTTTTATGTTATCTTGAAAATTCCGAAAATGTAATTTTGTGAAAACAGAAATTATTCTGGACTCAGAAATGGTTTGGCCAACATAAAGCTCGCTGGATAGTTTCCTGATGTAAACATAAATTTGTAAACAATATTTGAAAAATATTAAATAAGATTGATTATATAATCGATTATATTGACAAACCCATCTTTTTGGTATTTCAATATAATCGATTTTATTTTTTAAATTAAATTCTGCAAACATAAAATAGCGATTTCATAGAAAAACCTATCTTTTTAATTTTATCAAATATTTTTTAAAAATTTATGTTTACATCAGGAAACCATCCAGCGCTTTTTATCTTGGCCAAATCATTTTTGGGCCCAGGACAATTTCTTTTTTTTTACAAAATCACACTTTCAAGTTTTTCTCACGAAAGATGTAAGATATCATAAAAGAGTAAGAGGTCTTTTGTGTAAAACTTTTTTTAAGCATCAAACTTTTTTGTTTAAATTTTTTCGTATGTGCCGTCAGTTGTGAGAAAAGTCCGAAAATTCAATTTCATTAAAAAAATTCTCCTGTTTACAAAAGTAGCCTAGCCCGCATGAAACTTATCTATTTTCTTCACCATATGAATACCAATTTAGCAAAAAAATTTGTGCAAAAAACAAGGTGGGGTTTTTGAGAAAATTATCTTTTAATTTTTTCAGAAAAACGGTCGCCATTTTTCGAATTTTCAATATTTTTTTAATTTTCTGGAGGATTTTGAAAGAGGCCAATAAACCTCGCCATAATCAGGAAAGAAAGCTCAAATATCTTAATTGAGTCTAAAGTTTCAAAAGTTTAAAGAAAAACGTTGTGCTTTTTAAAAAAAAGAAGCTTAAAATTCAAATACTCATAACTTCGCGAAAATGTATTTTTTCTGAAAACAGTAAAATACGTGTCTTCTTATTTCCTTTGAAAAACAACATATTTCATAGACGACCGATTCTGTTACTTGAAGTTGGACTGCCTGCCTGATTTGAAATGGATTCGGTCAAATAATTTTTTCGACTCAAAGTACGAGTTTCTTGTCTTAAAAAATATTTAACTAAATTGAATAAACAATTATTTGATACAAAGAAATTGAATCAATTAAATGCATTTCTTTAATCTACAAATCTTTCTTCTGAGAGTATTAATTAATTAATCGAGTCTACAGAGATAAAAATCTCAAAAGGTTTTTATGTCTCCTTACATTTCTTCAAATATCTTTTTAAACCTGTTTTCTGAAATCCTCGTCGGTTTGTCTTCCCGTTTGCTCCTCTTTCTTCAAAGAGAAAAGGACTTAAGAGCGAATTCGTTTCCCCATTTTTCTCGCTTAGTGTTCACCCATAATTTTGTTTGTACTTGGTTCCCTTTCAGAGTTGATTGCAACCTGCAGGTCCGCCCTATTCAGGGCACGCGTCCCTGAATCAAATTAACCCATAATTAGTTTTACATAAATTGATAAGCCTACCATATACCATAACGAAGGGTTGACGTGAGTATGGTTAAAACGTTGGTACGGGACGTTGAAAGCAGCTCATCTCTCGCTCGCAATCTCGTTATCGATGATTTACTCGGCCAGGTAGAACGGGTACTCGGTGAAAAACGTAAATTTAATTCACTAAACTGCTCGCAATCGTGATGTCGCAATTTAGGCCATTCTCTTGCTGGTAATGGCATTACCCGACGCTCACAACGTCAATGAGTGCGAGATTCTGCAAATGCCAGTTTCATTTATTTTCTCACAATTGAATTGTCTCCATTTTCTACGAAATTTTCTCAAAAATTCAATTTAAGGGCTCTCAGGAGTAAATTATACTAATTTGAAGTAGAGGCTATTAAAAACATTTCAGTAGTATCATTTAATTCTAAAAGTTTATAATTCGAATGGCAATACGTAATTCGGGGATTGCAATCATGTATCTTCATCCTATGTCTCTTTTTACCAACTTTCTCCCTGTTATTCTCAAAATCGCCTACAATCTCTTTATTTTAGAACTTTATTTCTGTTTTCCCCTTTTTTATTCAAAGTTCCAGTTAATTTTCCAAGAATTATGAGAAATAGAAACTTATGAAGTTCAAAGACTCTTTTAAAGTTTTCTGAAATCTTCCATAATTTTCAAATCTTTTAAACTCTTCCATAATCGACTAAAAGTTTCTATATTTTTCTAAAATCACTAAGAATCCTCCAAAATCTACGAAAGACTCCCAAAATCTTTAAAAATTCTTTTTAGGAGATTTTCTCCTAAAACCTAAAAAAATTCTTTTCAAACTTAATAGATTTTAAACTTATTTGAAATCTATTAAAATTTTTCAGAAAATTCTATAGTTCTATAGTCTTCCAGAATCATCCGGTTTGTTTCAAGATTCTTCTCAAATCTTCCATAATTTTCAAATCTTTTAAACTCTTGCATAATCATCTAAAAGTTTCTATATTTTTCTAAAATCACTAAGAATCCTCCAAAATCTACGAAAGACTCCCAAAATCTTTAAAAATTCTTTTTAGGAGATTTTCTCCTAAAGCCTAAAAAAATTCTTTTTAAACTTAATAGATTTCAAACTTATTTGAAATCTATTAAAATTTTTCAGAAATTCAGAAATTTTTCAGAAAATTCTATAGTTCTATATTCTTCCAGAATCATCTGGTTTTTTTCAAGATTCTTCAGATTCTTCTGAAATCTTCCATAATTTTCCAAAACATTTTCGAATCTGTTAGATTCTCTAGAATTTTAGACTGAACCACAATCTTCCAGACTCTCTTAGTCTTCCTAATCTTCAAAAATTCTTCAACTTTTATTTCCATTTTTTACACATTATAAAGTGTTGCAGAATTTTATAAAATTCTCTAAAATATTCTGACTTTATTCCATAATCTTCTAGAATCTTCTAGACGTTTTTAGAATCTTTTAGAGTCCTTTAAAATCTACCAAAGGCTCCCGAAATTTTCTTAACTCATTTAAAATCTTTAAAACTTAATAATCTTTAAATAAATAAATAATCTCTTAATAATCACTTAGTAATCTCTAAAAATTCTTCGAAATATTCAAGACTGTTTCAGAATTTATTGTTATGTTCTAGATTCTTCGGGCTTCTTTCATAATCTTTTACAGTTTTTTGGGTTCTCTTATGATAATCTTTTAAAATCTCAAAGAATATTCTAAAATTCTTCAATATTCTACAAAATATGATAAACTGTTCCAGAATCTTCTAGAACCCTCAAGAATATCCTGAACTTTACACTGCTGAAAAATTCTTGAAATTTTAATTACTTTACTTTACTTCTCAATTACTGTGATTGAAAATTCATTTACAGTGATTGAAATTTCAATTACTGTTTTTGAAAATGAAAATTTCGAATCGGAAAAGAATGAAACATTTTTTCAATTCTTACATTTGGTTGAAAATTCAATTACTTTAGTTGAAAATTCACTCATTTTGGTTTAAAATGCAATTAATTTTGGTTGAAAATTGATTCTGTTGCGGTAATTGTATAAAAATTCAACTACAGTAATTCAAGTTTTTTCTAACAGTGTAGAATTTCCAGAATTTTCCAAAATCATTTAGAATCCTCCAAAATCTACAAAAGACTCTGAAAATCTCCTCAAATTCTTTTTATGAGATTTTCTCCTAAAACTCTACAAAATCTTTCAAACTTATTTGAAATCTGTTTAAATTTTTCAGAAAATTCTATATTTCTATAGTCTTCCAGAATCCTGCGGTTTGTTTCAAGATTCTTCAAATTCTTCTCAAATCTTCCATAATTTTCAAAAACATTTTCGAATCTGTTAGACTCTCTAGAATTTTAGACTGAACCACAATCTTTCAGAGGCTCTGAATCTTCTTAATTTTCAAAAAATTCTTCAACATCAATTTCGATTTTTCAACATATAAAGTGTTGCAGAATCTTATAAAATCCTCTAAAATATTCTGAGCTTATTCCATAATCTTCTAGAATCTTCTAGACGTTTTGAGAATCTTTTAGAGTTCTCTAAAATCTACAAAAGAGTCCTGAAATTTTCTTAACTGATTTAAAATTTTTTAAACTTGATAATCTCTAAATAAATAAATAATCTCTTAATAATCTCTTAGTAATTTCTAAAATTTTTCAAAAATATTCAAGACTGTTCCAGAATTTTCTGTTATCTTCTACATTCTTCGAGCTTCTTCCATAATCTTTTACAGTTTTTTGGGTTCTCTTATGATAATCTTATAAAATCTTAAAGAATATCCTAAAATTTCCTAATATTCTACAAAATATGTTAAAGTTCTCTAGAATCTTCTAGAATCTTCCAGAATTTTCTGTTATCTTCTAGATTCTTCGGGCTTCTTTCATAATCTTTTACAGTTTTTTGGATTCTCTTATGATAATCTTATAAAATCTTAAAGAATATCTTAAAATTCCTTAATATTATACAAAATATGCTAAAGTGCTCCATAATTTTCTATAATATCCCGAACTTTACACTCTTAGAAAATTCTTGAAATTTCAATCACTTTTCGCCTATCACTTTCAATTACTGTGATTGAAAATTCATTTACAGTGATTGAAATTTCGATTACTGTTTTTGAAAATTTATTTAAATCTGATTAAAAACTCAATTAGTTGAAAATTCACTCATTTTGGTTCAAAATTCAATTACTTTTGGTTGAAAATTGATTCAGTTACGATAATTGTATAAAATTTCAACTAAGTAATTAAAGTTTTTTCTAACTGTGTAGAATTTCCAGAACTTTGAAGAATCATTTAGAACCCTCTAAAATCTAAACAAGACTCTTATAATCTTGAAGATTGTTTTCAGAATGTTTCTAAAATTCTATAGACTCTGAAAGTCTAGAAAAAAATCTGGAAGAGACTAGAAGGTTTTAGAAGTTTATGACAGAATTAAAAAGATTTTTGTAGTTTGTAAAAAATTTTGAGACAAGGTACAATATTTTTTAAAATTATAATAGATTCTGGGATGTATTTCAAAATTTCAGAAGATTTTTGAAGACTAAAAAATTCTAGGTATAAGAGTTCAGAATATCTTGGAAAATTTTCTTAGAAGGTCCTTAGAAATAATTGCCCAGTACGTCTGATTTCACATTGAAGAAAAATGAATTCACGCCTGTTTGAGTATGCTGATTATTTCTATATATATTGGATTTCATTTCAAATTAAAGTTTCTCGCCGACTTGAAATGGGCTTTGATTTACATGTCAAACTTGTCAGAATCGAATAAGGTAGTCAGGCGCGTCAGAGGCACACAAAGACGGTGAAAATCGTAAATACCGCTTTCTCTATTGGCTGAGAGTGAAGGGAGATTACTGGAGGTGCAAGGACCACGGCCTTCTGCATTCGACGGTTTCGACAATGATCTTTTGTCCTGCATTATCTACACAGGCAGATAATATTTTACATTTCGTTGTTAAAAGAGAATTTTAACTTGAAAATTATAGACGCAAAGTACTTTTTGCAATTAAAAAACTACATTACTGATGAGAAATCATCAGAAACGCCTATCAGTATTTAAAAATTCGAAAATACACCTGACACAGGTGAAAATTTATCTCTTTGCATAAATTAAATCCCCTGGTGGTTTTTTGGTCGATAAAGTAGTCACGTGGTGATTTTAAGTAGTGACTGTTGTAAAATATCTAAGGAACATCAGACTTTACGAAGGGGGCGTGTAGAAGGGAGATCCGGTTAGTAATTAATAGGCCAGTCGTGGTCGAAACCACCTTCTAGCCACGAATGAACGGCAGGTGTTGAGATAATTATGCAGAAGCTGTCGAGTCAATGCTTTCAACTATAACTATATATATTTACTAAAAAGTTCCATACTCCACTTACAGAGATCAGTGAGGTCAAATTTTGCAAAGAAATCAAAAGGACTTTACTTAGAGTCTTTTAAACTCTTTTTCAAATTACATTATTTTGAGTTGTTACTCTAAAATATATGTAAGTTATCGTGAATTGTTTTATCCGTTAATTTGAATAAAATAGTTTTCAATTTCAGATAGGTTTTCCCTACTAGAAACACAGAAAACCATTAGTGTGAATTTTGTTGATTGTTGCATCTCATTTTGAATAATTTAAAACAATTGAAATTTTCATTGTGAATCTATTTGCTTCTCTCATTTTTTTGCAACTCAAATTTCAGAAGAATTCAGTGTTAAAATGAAGATAATCATGCTACTGTGAATATTTGCTGAAGAAAAGAATATTTTTATTCCATGAGATGAATGTTGAAAATAAACATTTTTATTTAAAAGTTATGAAAATTTGATAGGTATGTCAGTATAATTTTATGCAAGGATGACAGAAATGTAAGAGGAGTAGCTGTGATGTGCATTCCCAGTAGTCACAGCGGTTTTAGTCAGACGCGAGTAGTATAAGAATGGACAGGGACAAAAAAGTCTGCTTACTCTTGAATTATAAACTGCCAGATTTTGCAAAATTCAGCTTACTAAGATGAATCTTTTCTTTTTATAGTTAATAAAAACCGTAGAATAACTTAGAATTTATTACAAATAATAAATCATATAGAATTTAATATTTCTAAAATGCATAAAAACATATGATGTATAACAAATTTAATTTATTTATCATTCATTTATTCATGTTTTGTTAATTATTTTTAAAACACTTTATTTATTACAAAATGATAAACATAGAATCCAATATTTCTAACATGGGGGAAACCACATCAAGCGCAAGACTTTAATATTGTTCTAGAAAAAATGAGTTTTCTGAAAAGACTGGTTCTTAGTCATTTTATAAATTATTTTAAAAATATTATTTAACGCTTGAACAACTACCGTTTTCGAAAATAAGATAGATTCACTCTTAAAGCATTGAATTTTTGTTTCTTTATTAATTTTTAAAACGTATTGATTTAAAATTTTAAATTTTCATATTAATTTTTGTCACAGCATTTTACTTTATGTAAATAATTTGTATTATTAAAGTGAGTTAATCACTTGTTGCAAAATATTGAGGTCAAGGAAAAAAGTTTGATTTTATGTCGCCGTGGGCAAGCAAAGTAGTGAAAGGTGTAATTTGGCACAAAGCTAGGATTTTTTACACTTTTTCTTTGCTTCTTTTTCCATGGGACCCTTGAGGGATTAAAACTACGGAGAACTTGCAACCACAGACTGGACTAATCCTAGCTATGTAATTACACTGTGTATTCTAAGACTTATCGTCCTCCAACTCTGATACAACTTCTTTTAAAAAAACTGGTCTCTTTGAAAAATTCGACCAATTTTTAAAAATAACTTTTAATTCTAATTAAGTGATACAATTCCAATAAGAATTGACATTACATTGCATTAAAAATGTCTATTTTATAACAACTGTCTATTTCACTTGGTAAAAGAATTATTATATTTTAAAATTAACATCCATAGACTTTTATGCCTTTTATGCTAAATACGGAGAAGGCTTTTAGCATTTCGTTCGGAAAGCTTAAAATTTGTATGATAGAGAGAACAATGATACGCCTCTTTAACGTATTTCTCCCAAAGCGTTTCTTTCTTCACGAAAAAAGCATTTCTTTCAGTCATACAGAAAAACCGAAAGTAGGAAGATCTCTTTGAGGTTTATACTTTTTATGAATCGTACGAGGATTCGTAAGTCTCAAAGAAAAATGCGAATTTTTTTCCTCCTTAAGAAGAAAACCCCAGAGAGCTTTCCCAGAAATGCGCATACTTCTGCTCGAAAATCTTCACATTTAATATTTTCACAAAAATGTTAATAGACGTATTCCAATCTCAAAAGAGAAAAAAACAAATTAATATTTTAAAAGATCCATTAAAAATAATTCTCAATTTATTACACTTTCATTTTTATGCATTTAGATTCTTGATAAAATTTTATAAAAAAATAATTATTGCAGGGTTTATTTCGGCTATAAGAAAAATTGATAAATAATTTAACTGGGTACAAAATGTTATGAGGAAGGATATTACTGTACAAGTTCACATCATAATTTCGTCGTGACTGTTATATTTAGCTTCAAGCATGAACATTAAAGGGTTATTATGGGTTCGGGTAGTAAATAAAGTGCCTTACATTCTGATCCTGGGAAAATA
>JBAGKK010437359.1:0-17727 GCA_037177015.1 Euceroptres primus
AGAACAAATTTGAAAATAAATTCGCAGATTGGTTAAGTTCTGATTTTATTGTAGATTTTTCGAAATCAAAACGAAATGCAGGAAGAAAGAGTAGTGACGTTGATTTTGAAGGAGCTTCAGTTGCAACCAAGAGGCGGAAATTAGTGCTAATCGAAGATAGTTATACGGCTATGGAAGTTCAAGAAGTGTTTCTTCGAATATTAAGAAATACTGGAAAGAAAGCTTTAGCGAACAGTATAGTAACTTTATTGCGTACTTCTACTGATGATTCCGAAGATACTGAAAATTCAGGTGAAAGTAAATTAGAATCCTACTCTCTAGAAGAAGCTTCAGCTGTAATTGAAGATGTCAAATTATCAAAGTTTCAATACCATACTGTTCACTTACAGGCAAAACAAAGAAATGCTAATATTTATCCATCTTACCATTTAGTTGGAGAAGCGAAGAAAGCTTGTTACCCTTCACAAATACATATTTCAGAAACAGAGGCTCGTGTTAACCTTCAATCATCTATCGATCACTTAGTAGGACGACTTTTCAAGTCTCCAAAAATATCTCTCCCCGTTGTAGATAAAAGAGTCAAAACATGTCACATGTATTTAGAAATTAAGTATGGTTGTGATGGAGCATCAGATCAGGGAACGTATAATCAGAAATTTTTACATGGACATTCGTCGAATGCGTCCGTTTACGAAATATTCAAGTCGAATACCGAGATGAATCAAGTCTGATAACACGAGTTCAAAAATACTAGTCTATAAAACTGAAGGGCACTCTCAAACAATTGGAAGAAACGTGTTGGACGTTACACCTCTAAATACAATTAAAAAAACTCTTAACATGAAATTAACTCCGATCACGCTTACCAAATAAATCAAATCTTTACCTGTGACATCTTCGATGCGGAGGCTTTCAATAGGGGACCAGCGAGTCGGTCACGTGACCTCTCGAGAAAATCAGTACTTCGTACAGTATCGTAACTGCTAAAATTGGGCCCTATGTTTGACTTAATATCAAATAAAAGATCAACCTATCTCTATCGAACTTAGTGCAAATTTATTTTAACTTATTAGATTTTCTTATAACCTATCGATAATTGATCTCATATGTCGATTTATAACGTAATAATCAATTAGAAACTTATGATTAAACACAAGGTTCTCAGAACAATTCGTCCGCCCTCCAGCTCTAGTCCATCGAGTCCGTACGCTACTACCCTCTATTTGGTTTTTCGGTAGAATTTTATCAAATCTCCCATTCCGTCAAATCGATAGTCCTTGACCTCTTTCCCGAATACTTGGGTCTATTTCATGATAAATAATCGGCGGAATCCTTCAGAGAAATCACTCACTGGGATACATAAAAAACGTATTTAAAACCAAAAAATTATAATCGTTCTTAAAATTTCGAGAGTGATCCTTTTGGAATAGCTGCACTCTTGCTCTCGGATCTTAATATCGCGAAATCAACCTTCAAATAAAGAATTCTGGGGAGTTGAGTTCTCAAAAGTGATGTGTGAAAATCACCACATCACAAGACAACCTGAAAGTTTGCATAAATCTCGTACAGTAGTGAAAACTGACTGTGCCAGTTTTCAGATTCAAATTGCCATACGAATAATACTGTGAATTTAAGAAGACCTTTAAATTTGTTATGTTGCAATGATCAAAGCGATTAGCATATCTTTTTCGCCGATCCTTTTTACCGGTTTGGAAACCCAGTATATCATATCGTGGTTTCTACATGTAAGTTGACGTTTTTACATTCCATAGATGTTTGAAGGTAAATTGTGTTCTTGAATGGCTCATCAGCTTTTCCCTGCATCATGGCGTTCAAGTCACTACGTGATCTTGTTAGAATAAGCTCATACTTTGCATTTACCACCACTTTTCGGTCTTCAGCGAATTCTAGGTCTTTCGCGAATCCTTAGTGGTACCGATACATCAAAGTATTTCGCTTCATTAGGTTGGCATGACATGGCTCCAGCCATGTCATGCCAACCTGCATTCTCTATAACATAACCGTACCGATGGATGAAAGAAATTTAGCCTTTCATAGTACTAGTAAGACCGACGTTGTTACAACGGCAAATCTCTATGTCATTGAGTTCATAACGAATTTTATTAAATAGGAAGCAGATGGTGTTGCTCCCTAGAGTCGTTACAGAAGTAGCATGAAGTGTGTGCTATAGATTCGCACGTATAGATTCAGAGAACTGAACTTTTCCTTTTGTGCAATGGTAGCAATAAGAATTTCTTTATAGTGACTGAAATCATCAGCGATCACAAGAGTTTCTTCAGGTTTTTGTTTAAACAAAAGTTCTAACAATCCATTGCTTATCAAATAACGCTTCACGTCAATTTAGACATACTGATTTTCAAGACTCATCGGAGTATCACCAATCATGAACGATCCATCCTAAAGTTTTCGCACTCCATAGACCATACCTACGGGGTAAAATTTGACAAGGGTATCAGCCTAAAATTTTGTTATCGCCTATCTTATTGAAACTCACCAGATTGTAGTGTTAGTGGACCACCCTAATTTTTTATTTTTAAAAATATTTGAGTTTTTCTCACAAAGCGGCATTTTTGATATTTTTTTAAGTAAGCTAGAAAAAAACTTGATTTTTTCTCTTGAAAAACATCCCAAAACGGAAATGGGATGGAAAGTATTAGTTGAGTTGTAGAAGGTCATATGAGCGTGGGTGCCCCGCGACAACTAGCCGTAGCGCTGCCAGGCTTGCTGTAGTGTCTCAGTGGTTTTAATAATTGATAAAAATGATTTTTCTGTTTACACGAAGCTACGAATTTATTTTACTCCCACGTTTTGGTAGGTGGAGAACAACTTAGATATCTTTAATGAAATTTTACAAACGGTTTCATTGTAAGAAAACGATGGTTAATAATAAAATAATAAAAGATTGTAGTGGATGATTCTGCTCGCCTGTTACATTTCGAGGTGCGTTTTGATAAGTCCCCTTGTCTCTCACGTTTTGGGTTTTTTTTTGAGTTAATCTCCTTGCCTCTAACGATGCGGGGTCCTTCTTGATGTGAGTCTCTTTGCCTTTCACATTTCGGGGTGTTTTTTTATGTGAGTCCCCTTCCCTCTCACATTTTGGGGTGCTTTTTGGTGTGAATCCCCCTGCCTCTCACAGGGGCACTTAAAAAATTATTTTTTTATTGAATTTTACATTCACTTTGCTTTTCTCTTCGCGATATTTCTCTTTGGGATAATTTCATGCTGTAGAGATGACGAATACATGTAAGTATTCGTCGTCCCCGTGCCTTTCACAATGGTACTTAAAAAATAATTTCTTTTATTGAATTTTACGTTCACTTTGCTCTTCTCTTCGTGATCTTGGGAAAAATGATCTTTCACTTCGGGAAGAGAAGAGCAAGATCGCGAAGAGAAGATCAAAGTAAACGTAAAATTCAATAAAACGATCATTTTTTAAGTACCACTGTGAGAGGTATGGTGACTCACATCCAAAAGCACCACGAAATGTGAAAGGCAAGGAGACTCACATCAAAAGCTCTCCCTATCGTTATAGGCAAGGAGATTAACACAAAAAAACACCCCAAAACGCGAAGGATAAGGGGGGCTTAAAAAAATTCACCTGGAAATGTAACAGGCGAGCAGAATCATCCACTACAATCTTTTATTATTTTATTATTAACTATCGTTTTCTTACAATGAAACCGTTTTCAAAATTTTATTTAGAAGATATCTAAATTGTTCTCCAACTATTAAAAAGTGAAAATAAAATAAAATTGTCGTTTTAAGTAAACAGGAAAATCATTTTTATCAAGTATTAGAACCACTGAGACACTACAGTACGCCTGGTAGCGCTGCGGCTAGTTGGCGCGGGGCACCAACGCTCATATGACCTTCTACACCTCAACAAATAATTTCCATTCCATTTCCGTTTTAAGATGTTTTTCAAGAGAAAAAATCAAGCTTTTTTTCCAGCTTACTTAAAAAAATATCAAAAATGCCGCTTTGTGAGAAAAACTCAAAAATGTTTTTAAAAATAAAAAATTAGAGTGAAATAATTTTTTTATTTTAAAATTATTATTTTTATTGTAAAACTTGTTAAAAGAAGTTTCCAAACCCTCCATAAAAAAGTAAAATTGGATAACTGTATTAGGAGTTATGTACAATTGAATATAAGCGGTCGGGGTGAATCGTTGAAAATTCGGGCCCCTGTATCTTGACAACCCGTTATACTAGATGTATTCCCTTTACAGAATTTAAAGAGGTTCACTAATGCTACAAGCTGGTAGAGTTTCAATAAGATAAGCGACAACAAAATTTTAGGCGGATACCCTTGGCAAATTTTACCCCGTATGAAACAATGTTTGGATATGGTCTATGGAGTGCGAAAACTTACGGATGGATCATTCATGATTGGCGATACTCCGATAAGTTTTGACCATCGGTATATCCAAACTAGCGTTAGGCGTTATTTGAAAAGCAATGGATTTTTAAAACTTTTGTTTAAACAAAAATCTAAAGAAACTCTTGTGATCGCTGATGATTTCAGTAACTATAAAGAAATTCTTATTGCTACCATTGTACATAAGGAAAGTACAGTTCTCTGAATCTATGCGTGCAGAAAAAAGTTTCAAGTGAAAGAATATTATTGCAAAATTTTTTCCCAATAAAGACTCGTTGAAAACTCGATCAACCAATGGTGGGTCGTTAAAAAGTCGATAAACCAATGGTGGGTCATTAAAAAGTCGTTCAATCAGTAGTAGTAGAAAGTATTTACTACCTTACTTCATGATTGTGAAACAAGATTCAAGGCCAGACTATATTTATTGGTTGGAATGATCCTAAAGAATTAGTCGATCGTCTTCAACTGCTCATGGGGCCCTAAGCGGCTGGAAATCATAGTCACAAAAATAAAATTATATCCATCATTGAGGAATTGCGAGAGGCTCAAATCATATATTAAAAGAATTCATCTAACTATAGCATCAGTATTAAAATGAGCATTGACGTGTTCAAACCATTAGAGCTGTTTTAGAGTCGTGAGCCTTCAGGTGTTGGTTTTAAAGTTTCCTCTGACGATAATTATGAATTATGAAGACACTGAAGAACAATACGATGCAGTTAACTTGAGACTCATACAACGCATGTACAAAACGAGATACGAACACTGTATCAGGTTACGTCATCTATGCGTAACGAAATTGACAAAAAGAAATGTCAAAGAAAGAATCAATGAGAAAATTAAGAATCTACAAATTCAAACACAACAAGAGTTATCACTTCGTAACACTGAATTCATTGCTCAGTTAGACGCTCGACTGAATGCACTAGAGAATGGACGCAAAGAAACTGACAGTAGTGACAGAGCTACATAAACCATGAAAAAAAAAATTATCCACGTCGTCGTGCGATAATGCGTGGTATTGATGAGACCTGGCTGGCAGATTTGGTGGAAATGATACCATATTCCTAAGTGAATAAAGGTTTCAAGTACTTGCATACAGTTACAGTTACGCCTGGGCTATTCCAATGAAAAACAAGAGTGGAAAGGATATCACTGGAGCAATGAAATTTCACTTGCTCAAGGTCGTATCCTTAAAAACCATATTCCTAAGTGAATAAAGGTTTCAAGTACTTGCATACAGTTACAGTTACGCCTGGGCTATTCAAATGAAAAACAAGAGTGGAAAGGATATCACTGGAGCAATGAAATTTCACTTGCTCCAGGTCCTATCCTTAAAAACTTGCATATCGATAAGGGCAAAGAATTTTACAACTCACAATTTGAGAGCTTAATGCAATCATACAACATCAAACTGTATTCAACTTATATTAATCTAAAAGCATCGAACGATTTAATCGTACACTCAAGAATATGATGTGGTAACAAGTTAGTTTGCAAGAAAACTACAAACGGGTCGACAACTTATCTACTCTTGTTTCAAAGCATAATGAAACGAAGCATCGAACCATTGGTATAAAACCTAAGGAGCCACCGCCACAGTTAAGGGAGAATTCATGGAACATTTCTATAAGTAAAGGAAGATACCCTTGAGAAGACCAAACTTCAAGGTTGGTGATAAAGTTCGAGTCAATCCATCAGAATTCATCAGGATTCATCAAGATTCATCAATATCAGGATCAATCCATCGCTGGTGGCATCTATAAAGAAGAGCTTCTCAAGGTCAAGTTCCCAGATATTTATCTTGTAGAGAAAATCCTTAAGAGACGTAATAACATAGTCTACGTGAAATGGTTTGGTTTTGATTCTTCTCACAATAGTTGGATAGACAGGTCAGACATCTAATTAAAGTAATGTCACATTAATGTTAAACTAATGTTAAACTAATGTTAAAGTAATCTTAAACTAATGTTAAACTAATGTAATTTAGATGTAAGGTTTTATTGAATAAAAAACACACATGTATTAAATATCAGTTTCATTTATTTTTTTTGCAATCTTATGAATCCCAATAATATATATTATATCGACTTGTATTCTAGTTAAGATGTATTTACAAAACATCTTATAAGTTACTTTTAACATATTTACACTTTATCTTTTTCATCTCTAAACTTAAAATGGCCCCAGGCTAGGGTAATGGTACTCTGACAATAGGTACCGTTTGATATCGAAAGGGTTAAAGCCACTTTTAACTGTTTTACTTTTTCTACATTGTGAAGACGTGATCTTATAACATACTGCGTCCTATTTTGTGTTAAATAATTTCGCAGACATTCAACATAGTCATTGAAATGTACAGTTCTTTTAACTACACCTGCTATCACACCTATGGCTTTCTTAATGATATCTTGGCCATTAAAGCAAAGGCTGCACATTTTGCCTCACAAGGCAGTAAATTCAGTTATAATCTTTCCGTTGCACTCATCTTTCATGAGGCCTGATACGTTTCTGCTGGCTTGCGGTATACCATAGACATTATTTGCAGGGTAATCAGATGTGTCGAACTTGTGGCTATCATGTTTCCACGGTAATGGATAACGTACTTACGCTTTGGCAGGAGGGTAGTTACAAGCTTCTCCTGCTTTGACCCTGATGTTTTCGAGTTTTCTGAACAGAAAAGCAAATCACTGTAAGGATAATGAAGTTCTTCTGGGTAATCTAAATCTACTTGCAAAATACAGCCAATACGTGCATCATCAGGAACATTAAAGTTAAAACTATTGTCTACGTTGTGCACCCACTCGCAACCACCAAATGGTAGCCTTGGACCATTGCCCAGCCATAAAGGTTGATTGCTTCAAAGTATACTACATAAATGATCTCACCATGGTCATTGTAAAACTACATGTCAAAGGCAAATCTCTAGGAAAATCAGGCAATTCTGCAGGATATTCCAAGTCAAACTAAAAAATGTAACCTACTGGTGAATCCTCTGTAATATTTTGTACATTGATATCTTGATCAAATACCCATTCGAAGTCAGCAAAAGGTAAAAATTCGCTTATTGCTGCACCATACTGATTATTATCGTCAAAATATGAGATATAGGATTCAGGTTCACTTGGATTAAAATCTGATCCCATAAATCAACTATTCGGTTTGGCATACCTATTTGAACACTGTGCTACACCGACACGAATAGCTCTTTCAATAAGAAGAATCATTTTGGGATCCGTTAATAATTCAAGTTCAATTCCGATTAATTTGAGCATCGCGTCAAAAGCAAGTCCTAGAGCTGTATAGTAATGTAGGAGATCTAGATTATATGTTGCAAAACAGTTTTTTCTGAAATTTTCAAAAATATCAGCTAAAAGTAAAACGTCGCACAGTGGGCCAGAAAATGCAGAAAAGTATCAAAATTCGCACTACACTAGAAAAATGGCGGAATCTTTTTTTTTGCCAATTGACAGTTTGGCACAATACCCTCAATAATCCCTTTATCGCTTTTAGGAGTATTTAAATTTACTATAGCTATGGAATGCCAAAAAACTGAAAAAAATGGAAAAATTCTCATTTTCGTTTACACAGGGTCATAAAAAAGAGGCATATGAGTCTGAAAATTTGTACTCGGAGGTTTTTGGGGTCCACAAGTACGAATCTTAAGTCCAAAAATTAAATTTTTCAAATTCAAGGTGGCGGATTCAAAATGGCGGATCCAAATTTACAAAAA
This sequence comes from Euceroptres primus, assembly GCA_037177015.1. Taxonomy (NCBI): domain Eukaryota; kingdom Metazoa; phylum Arthropoda; class Insecta; order Hymenoptera; family Figitidae; genus Euceroptres; species Euceroptres primus. Next base: position 8,133 of record JBAGKK010437359.1, read on the forward strand.
AAGGCATATGAGTCTGAAAATTTGTATTCGGGGGTTTTTGGGGTCGACGAGTACGAATCTTAAATCCGATAATTAAATTTTTTAAATTCAAGATGGCGGATTCAAATTTACAAAAAAAGGCATATGAGTCTGAAAATTTGAAATCGGGGTTTTTTGGGGTCGACGAGTACGAATCTTAGGTCCGATAATTAAATTTTTTAAATTCAAGATGACGGATTCAAAATAGCGGATCCAAAATTACAAAAAAAGGTATATGAGTCTGAAAATTTGTAATCGGGGTTTTTTGGGGTAGACGAGTACGAATCTTAAGTCCGATAATTAAATTTTTCAAATTCAAGATGGCGGATCCAAATTTACAAAAAAAGGCATATGAGTCTGAAAATTTGTACTCGGGGGTTTTTGGTGTCGACGAGTACGAATTTTAAGTCCGATAATTAAATGTGTCATATTCAAGATGGTGGATTCAAAATTGCGGATCCAAAATTACAAAAAAAGGCATATGAGTCTGAAAATTTGTACTCGGGGGTTTTTGGGGTCGACAAGTATGACTCTTAAGTCCGATAATTAAATTTTTTAAATTCCAGTTAGCGGATTCAAAATGGCGGATCCAAATTTACAAAAAAAGGCATATGAGTCTGAAAATTTGTAATCGGGAGTTTTTGGGGTCGACGAGTACGAATCTTAAGTCCGATAATTAAATTTTTTAAATTTAAAGAGTCGTCTCTGAGTACGACTCTTAAGTCAGAAAAATGAAATTTCCAAATTCAAGATGGCGGATTCAAATTTACAAAAAAAGGAGGTAATTTATACTGGACCGTTTTCGAGGTCGCTAAAAATACGACTCGGTATGGAAATTCTGACTGCAGAATCAGTTTCAGCACGCCAAAAACTATAAATAAAATTAGTCTAATCCAGAATCCCTTTGTTTTTTTAGATCATTTTTGACAAAAAAAACACGGTTTTGAAGAGTCTTTTGAGGTTAGGATAGTAATACAATTTCATAAGGCAATACCGACATCAGAATTAGTTTTACCGCACGAAAGTAGAATAGAAAACCTTAGTTTGTATCATTGCTCACACTAATTTTTTCTGATACATAATTTTAAACGAAAAAAAAACACTTTTTTAAACAGTTTTTTGAGGTTAGAATAAATAAGGGCTTATGTAAAAAATGATCTGAAAAAAGCAAGAGGATTCTAGATCAGACTAATATTATTTATAGTTTTTGGCGTGCTGAAACTTATTCTGCCGTCAGAATTGCCGTACCGAATCGTATTTTTATCCTGAACCACCAAAAAATCCCTCAAAACAATTTTTTTTCGGAGTAAATGATCTAAAACAAAAAATGGAAAGGATTCTAGACCAGTGTAGTATTTTATATAGTATTTTGGCTTGCTGAAATTGAATCTGAAGTCAGAATTACCATACCGAATCGTATTTTTAGTGACCTCAAAAACGGTCCAGTATACATTTCCAAAGCCCTATACCTCCTTTTTTTGTAAATTTGGATCCGCCATTTTGATTCCGCCATCTTGAATTTGAAACCTTTAATTTTTGGACTTAAGATTCGTACTTGTCGACCATAAAAACCCCTCGGTTTTAAAGTACAAGTCAGAGTATTCCCCCAAAGTTTTTATATTAAACGTTTCCCAAACATTACATGCATGTTGGTAATCTTCATCGGAAATTTTGTTGTCGTTCAATTTTGAATAAAATGCGCTTTTGGGTGGTAACTGTTGCTCATTTAACTTCTCTCAATTATCAATATAGTCGTAAGGAAAAACACCTTTTCTGACTAATAGTTGGAATTCCTTGGAATTATTGCAATATTTAAGAGTAACTTTTTATCATCATTTCCCAGATAAGAAGATAATTTTTTAAGGCTACTCAGCATAAAACGAAAGGAATCAACAAACTGAAGAGTTACTTTTGTGTCAGCAACATATTTGGTAAATGAGATGTATTTTTCCTTGTTTAAGAGTAATAATTTAACTTCACCCTCAAATTGTGTAGCCAGTGATTTAATAAAAAAGTAGGAATCATATCCCGATAAATTGTGAAAAACCACCGGTACAGTGTGCGAGTCTTTGTAATTTACATTACAGCTTTGGTGACTTGGGCCATGGTATTTGCCCGTAAAGTGGCAATGGTCGTGATGTCTTACGTCGTCTTGTTCAAACGGTTTCTCACAGACATGGCAGTTTTGAGCAGACAGAAACTCTGCTTCTTGCTCTGGAGTCAGTTTCTCCATTGGCACAACATTTGTTAAATAAGAATTGATATTTTCTGAAATTTCATGTAACTCTTTCATGAACCACTCTATGCAATCTTTTTCATGATAAATTTTGAACTCTGGGAGAGAATCATCAAAGCCGCAATGTAAATAATACGCAACACTGTATGGGGAATGCTTTTGATACGGTTCTGTACCTGACTGAATATCGGGAGTTTCTTTCAAGAGACACTCGAGATCAGCAAAAATAGCAAATGAAACTTTTTTCTTAAATCTATAATTTTTAAATTTTAAAATTTTGTCATAGTCCTTAGGCAATATCATTCGACATTGGTTTATGTTTTCAGAATCCAATCTATGATTCTGTAAAGATTTTTCTAATTTAAGGTGACAGAGGCACTTGTCGCACAAGAATGTACGACACTTAGAATTTGTAATCTGAGATTTTACTAGTCGGAATAAGTTTTTAACTCAAGCAAAATGATGTATTGGATTGATATCATTTAATTTGTTTTCATCAAAATTGGTCAAGTAAAGATTTGTATTTTCAATCATCAAAAGATGAATTGTAGGAAATCTTGACTTTTCATTGCTTAGATACAGTGAAACGATTTCCCCCCTCTTAAATTTTGTATCATCTTCTATACCATAGACGCTTATGCATAATTCATTCATTTATTCAAATTTTTGAATATACTCAAGACTTATAGGAAACTAGATTCCATCATGCTTGAGTTCTGAATTGAAATGCGGATAAGATCTAGTCTCACATACGTGATTTTTTACAGGATGAAGGGCTGCCATTACAGACCAGACAAAGCAATTAACATCATTATTTTGAATATTGACAACAGCTTTTTTATCTCTGATATATTTTGGCAAGTCAATGAAAGTTGATATACCAGAATTTATTGGTAAATATCTACTGAAATTTACCATCAGGTTTATAATTTCTGATTATGAACAGTCAGAATTTGTTTCCGTAAACTCTTCGATTTTCACTAAAATTTGTTCCAAAACCTTTTCGTTATACCATGCATCAATATGTGTTAATAGTAAGATCTTGTCATTTTTAGTAGTAATGAACTTAATTTTTTCAACCATTTCACCATTTACTGATGCTTTTAATTTTCCCGCAAAGGCAACGTTTACATTTAAATTTCCATCTTTTTTCAAAATATTTTTTATTCGTTGAACGATCGTGGATTTTGCATCCTCCAAAAATTTTTCAAGATCTTTATGCTTCAAGTTAATTACACAACGTCTCCTGATTCTACTCTTAAAAGCTGAGTTTAAATCTTCCCATTGTATCCTATCTCTCTTCTTTTTGTTTGAATTAGCAATGCCTTCCATTTTCAGTTGTTCTATTTTCTTATTGTACGCTTTCGAAATGCCTTTCGTTGTTCGAATATGTGTTTTTTCGGCAATAGATAAATTTCTATTGTATCTTAAAACTTTGTTCAACAATCTAATATTTCGAGTACCAAAGTTTGACAATTTTCTAATTCTGTCAACTCTTACATCATCTATCAAAGCTTTATATGCTTTCTCAATGATTGAAATAATTATTTTACTCTGCTCATGATTTATTTTGCTTTAATGGTAAACACACAAGTGCACACTCTGAAACAGTTCAATATTATCACTCACAATTTTCCCCTTTTTTTTATAATTGTTCTTTACTTTGATGCTGACAATCGTACATAAAACACCTGCTTTCGTAACCTGGATACTATTATTCTCGAAACGTATAGATAAGAAATATATAGGAAAAATATCCTTGAGTATCGTGTATTATAATAATTTAAATCACTCGAAACATTTAAAAAACGTTGAGCTGATCGGAGCCGATGCTAATGTTCACTGTGAATAATACATTTGCTAATATTGTTTAGATCAAAGTTTGTTATTTAAAAGATCAAACATAATGTCATACTTACCCCCATATCAAATTACAACTAGACGCCCGCATCTTTTGCGTATTAAATAAATGAAAGAAAGGAATTTTTTAATTAAATGTTTTATCTATATAAAGAAGCAATAAATCAAAATAACCAAAACCGAATGTCATACATACTCCATATCAAGTTACAACTGGACACCTGCATCTTTTTGCGCATTAAATAAATAAAACAAAAGAATTTTTTAATTAAATGTTTTAACTATAAGGAAGCAATAAATCAAATTTATAATCAAAACCGAATGTCATACATAGCCCACATCAAATTACAACTAGACACCCACATCTTTTGCGTATTAAACAAATAAAAAAACGAATTTTTTAATTAAATGTTTTATCTATAAGGAAGCAATAAATCAAATTTATAACCAAAACCGAATGTCATATTTACTACATATTCTGAAAAAATTGCATCATCTTACACACAACTACAACTGTAACGAGTGCAGTAACATAATTATTGGGTGATGCTGAAAAGAATGAGCATGAAGTCTTATATACATAAAATGCATTTCGTCTTATCTCTCGAGACAAAACAAGAGTGTTTACAGTATCGTATTACATATGAGCAGTGTATTTCTGACCTTACTACACTGATTTTAAATTAAATACCACATGTCAATACATTCAAACATATAAGTATTCTAGAAGGATTTTGACACAAATTATTACAGAGAGATTGTCTTGTATCAACTATATTATACAGTTGAAATTATTTACATAAAATTCAGCTCTCACAAGTGGGCAATATCATTTCATCAAGATCCCTCGAAAACAGTCTAGAAAAAAACAAAGGAATATTTTATCAAATTCATTTTTGAAAATCGCGCATGCGCACTTGCTTTGATAACCATGAAGAATCAGGTGGTCAAAACGCACATCCGTTAGAATAACTTAGTAGCCTTAATTCGTCCAGTAGCATTCTTGTAGCAATTTCAGTAAGGCAAGTTTCATGGTCCAGTCCTGCCTATCTACTTGCGTATTAAAAAAAAATATATGTTTTTAAATTAAATTAGTCATAATTATTTAGAAATAAAGTAATAAATCATCCTTGATTTCTATAAACTAACAGCAGCTTTAGAGGATGAGTGAAAATATTTTATCATATTTATTTACAAAAAATATAATAATGTGATATGGTAGGAAGACACACTACAGGTATGCTCACCTCGCACGCACACACCGACACACACACAGACGCACGCGCACACACACATACACAAAGACACGCACTAACACTGATCTGTCCAGAAACTCATCTTCGAGGAAGGTAAGATATTGTGCGCGCTATTTGAAGTCGACATTCGTCTTAAATTATTTAAAAATACTGCTGTCGATATTTAAACCAAAAGGGTATAGCCGCGTAAGCATGCGAAAAATGCCCGAGAAGAGAATCAAATGTTGAGTCAGCCATTTGGAAGCATACAATCTAAAAAAATTTTCCCAAAATTTCAAACCGTTAGCCGCCATATTGGATGAGTTAGAGCAGATAACATCTATTTTCGTTTTTATTTTCTTCTTCTGTTTCTATCATTAGAAAAAATCTGAAAAAATTCACAGAACTTTTCTCAATCATTCTCAACGTGCATGATTTTTTCAAAAAAATTTTAGACGAAATCCAAAATCAAAAAATTTTCAAACATTTTTTTTGAATTTTTGTGTGCGATAAAGCTCAAGTACTATCTCAGTTTTTTACCGCAGAACAGTCACCCAAAGGCTATCATTGATTTTTTCCGATTTTTATATTTAGGGAATTTAGTGTAAAAAATGAAAAACTAATTTTCACATTATGGTGGTTCAAATGTTTCACGTACATTCGACATTCGATTTTTGGTGTTAACCCCTCCCCCAATTTCTTCGTTTTTCGAAAAAAGAAATTCCGTAATTTTTTTTTCAACGCTCCCGGGCTTTTGAAATTAAAATGGGATTTTAAATGGAGAAAGTTCGATTTTCAAAAAAATTGAAAAAAGAAGTACTTGTTATAAACTGTTTGTGAATTAAAGTATAGTCGCCTCTTAAGAAATACACAAGAAATAATTTCTACTCAATTACCTTTAATTTCAACATGCCCAATCCTTTCAATTTATACATCCCCAATCCCCTTTTATTGTGCCTGTAGAATGACCCAAAAATGTAAAAAAGCAGTTTTTTCATCAAATTCATGCTTAAGACGGTATTTTTTGGAATTCCTTAAACATAAATTTGGTAATTATTTAAACAATTTTCATTTGTTTAAACAAGTTTTTCTTTCTCAAATCGTAATAAGTTATTATTTTCTGGAAATAATGACACAATTAAAGAATTGTCACGTCCCGCGACGTCATCTATCGAATGACTTGTTAAAATAGATAAATTTGGAAAGTTACCATGTCTAGCTATGATATCCATCGAGTTATTAGAAAAAATCTATTGCCATATTCTGCATCAATTACCTTCAAGGCAATCAGTAGATCAAATAAGAATGGTCAGCCATACGCCTGACCTAGAAAATAAGGTCAGATTGACTTGTACCACTTCTACGCAACTATCATCTCCTACGCAACCGATATCTGCTACGCAACCGAAAATCGGTTACGTTTCGTGCTACATCTAACCTTATAAAAAGTGAAGGGCCTCAAGCATTCGTCAGTTCAGTTTTCTTCGAGTTCAACGACAAAATACTTTCACCAGTGCGGTCCCTACAAGTCTACAAGTGAAACCCCCTACCCGTGAGTCTAATCTTGCACAACCAGTTAATTACAATTTGTGGATCCAACTCTGATCTACCGCGAGTGTGTTACCTGAGTCCAAGCCTGGACTTAGATTCTGATCTACTTCCCGACTTCAACCTGGGGACAACCTTACTTGATCTACAAGCTCAACTACTAATAAATATCGGTGCTAACTTGACGTAAAGGCAGTAGATGTCTACCTAATTCCATGGTGCCAAATAATCGAGGAACTATTCAATCTTTGTATTTTATTATTAAATATTATTTACTGTATTTTGAACCACCCTTACTGACTTTTGCCTTATCCCAGAGCTAAGATCCCAGGATCTATATCTAAATTGAGGAACTTAATAAGACAAGAGGGTTTGTTGCGTTCTGACGTAACTTGTAATAAATTATCATTTTTTACAAAACTGACACATTTTGACAGGTCACATCAAACACATTTTTCCTCTCCTATTTCAACTATAACTCCGAAATAGCGTTATAGATAATAAATTTAAATCACCGCTAATCGCAGTGTTTTTCTCTACTTAATTATTAAAAAGTAATTTTAATGTTTAATTCATTTAAAAAATGACGTACTGTCGTCATGTTACACACGTCCGCATGTTTTAAAAAATTTTTCCAAAGTCTTTCCGAAGTACAACATTCGCATTTTTAAAACTTTTGAGTCCGTATTCTTGCTAAGTATAAAATATATGTATAGGTATATCTTTTTCGAAGAATTATAATCTGCGCGAAACGAATAGGTGAATTGCGTAGGTCTAGATGTTCCAAAGAATTTATAAAATAAAATTATATGATTAAAGTTGACATCTATTTCCCATTCTTTATTTTTCCAAATTATCTGCGTAAAAAATTGTCAGAAATCATAATTCTGTTGTTTTTGTTATGTACTTAATTTTATATAAACATTCATTAAAAAGTTTCATATCATTATAAATTATAATATTTACTTTCATATTCATATTACATTCAACATTTAATTTAAAATTGAATTATAGTCAATTGTAATATTATTAAATTCTGAATATTTGTTCTAACTTTATCAATAATTTTTTGTGAAGAATTAATAACATTGACTTCATTAATTCGGTTAATGACAAATTTTTCTCATGAGTTACCGCAGTGGGTAAAGTTGCACCCTGTAAAATGTAGAAAATAAAAAAATTAGAATCCAAAGACCTCAAACACTTTCAAAACAACTTTTTAAATTCTTTATGCAACTTTGATTCTTTTCAGTATCTTCTATTACATTAATCTTATAATTTAATTGACACATTTGCATTTTTTGATCTTTACTTCTATTTTTAAACTTCGCGTGCAAAATGCTATTCAGAGTGTACGTGAAGTGGCTGTGATTGATAGAAATTGTGTTTTTTTATTTTTATCGCTGAAAATAAAATTATTTCTTTAATTCCGGCGTCTTCTAACTCCAAACTTAACGCAGAATCATAATTGCAGCAATTTAAATGTATTTTTTTCTGTTCTTATTCATTTTTTTCGAAATAATGGAAATGTGACTGAAAGGTGACTGAAAAGTGACGGCACTCCGTCACTTTTCAGTTCTTGCGTTCCGCTAGGGCTGTAATGTACAACAATAATTTTTCCCTCCTGTTTTCATCAATTTGCTTCCAATGCAAAAAAAACACTGTCAAAATAACTAGAATTCTGCTGAGCATGTATCTTAAATATGATTGATTAAATATATTTAAATATGATATATTGATATATTATGATATTATTTAATTATGATATATTTAAATATGATTAAATATTAAGTTATACAAAAATATTAAGGGCGGCCCGTCTTAGGGCCCAAAGTCCCCAAGCGGACTTTGGGGAGTTTGGCCCTGGTTTCTAATCTTAAGAATTAGCTGACCCTCAAATAAAACGATTCAGGGGATGAACATAAAAATTTAGAAGTAGACCGTAATAAAGTGCTTAAAAATCTTGAGAGCTTAAAGCTAGGATATACAAACAGATTGGAAATTCTAATTTAAAAACTGACCATTTCTAAAAACATATGTTTGAAACTATAATGACAAACTACCTAAAACGTGCCGAAAATAAAGGTAAAGTACGTCCCTAACATAGAAAAAAGGGAATAACTATATTGCTATAAGCCTTACACTAAATTTTCTAATGAGAAGACCTGAGTAAAATCGAAAAGTAAAATAACAGCTTAGGATTGTGGGACTTCTCAAAACTATATATTAATAAAAAATTCTTATGGGACTTTCCAAAACTATATATTAAAGAAAAAGTACTAGTTTACCATGTTACGCCGTAACATACCGCCCCCTTTGAACGATGCACGTTCAAAAAAAAAAGAGAGCAAAAACAGTATAATACAAATAAGAAATAAAAAATACAATAAGTCATGAAGACAGTATGGAAAGAGAGAGTTTCTCTTAATTTTCTTCTGCGTTGTTGTGTGCTGGAGACTCAATAGGAAGAGGAAAGCGCTTTTTAATTCCGCGCTTATACTCTCCCTTAATGGTCTTAACAGTCGCTGACCTGATGATTCCATCTTCTCCAGGGTGAACTGCGATGACTCGGCCTACTGGCCATTATAGTGGAGGTGTGGTTTCATCTTCCTTGATCATTACCATCGATCCTACATTGATGCAATGGTTGGAATTTAAAGGCCATTTGCTGCGAACGATCAGCTGATTCAAATATTCC
>JBAGKK010437463.1:0-17723 GCA_037177015.1 Euceroptres primus
GCGGTCCTGAATGTTGACATAAGATTGCTCGCTCGAATCGAGGACCGTCTACCCCCGAGCCCGGTCCTCGATTCAGCAACGAGTGTATTAATAGTTAATTATCTATGTATTGTTGGAAACTGACGCACTAAAGTGCTATGGATTTTTTCCCTATCTACTGTCGGGTGGATTCCCCTATATTCGTACTTATGATTATAATTTGTAATAGCAGTTCGTAATAATGTAATATTGTATGTGTATTGTGTATGTAGATAAAATAAAGCAAAACAGACTTGATCGATTTTTATGATTCAACCTCATACGAGCAAATAAACGTACTGGTCCAAATTTTCCAAACAGAGCAATTTGGAATATTTAAAAAATTACATTTACTTTCATTGCAATGTTCCGGAAATATTCCATTGAAAGGTTTCTGACACATTTTAAATAATATTCCGGCAATATTCCATAGAGATATTTCAGGTTTCAGGACGAGTCTTTTTACAATCTTTTTAAAGAATATTTCCTTACCATTATATTGAAATATTCCAAAGGTAGGACATTATGTTATTCCTGGAACATTGCTGTAATGTTTCTTAGGAATATTCTGAATATCTCAATGGAATGTTCCGGGAACATGAATAGAATATTGCGTGTTATTTGGGCTCTGTCAGGCGTCCCTTCCTATAGTTTCACAGATTGAAAGTGTGATAATACTCATCAAAATTTGTTTTTCCATTACTACCAATGGGCACTTTTTTATATTCAAAATGCAGTTTCAAATGCAATATTTCCATATTAGAATTTATAGATATAAGCGTAAATAACTCTGCTTATATATGTGTCCCTCGCTTTCGGAACAACTCCGTCACGCCTATAGTTTTTAATGAAATTTGTGTAATAGGTGTTATCATGATCGATTATACAAATAAGAAGCAAGCAATTTCAATCGAATTTTAGAAAATCTGTCGGTTACATTAGCTTAAAATTGATGCGAAATTCATAAATCCTTTGAGAAAACATAAAAAGTTATGCGAAAGCTGAATGAAGAGTTCCGTCACACTCCAAAAAAAGAGGAAAATAATAATTTCTTTTTAAAAATCTGTTTACGAAATTTTTAGAATTGATAGAACAAATACCCATTCTAAAGTTGATTTTTAAAACAAAAAATTTGTAGTTCAATTATTGTGAACATGTAAAATGACAAATCCGTCACACACACCTCGGAACCCCGTCACACTTTATTCCTTTTAACACGTTCAGAAACGCTTTTGAAACGGAAAAGCTTTCTGTTGTAAGGAAGACCACTCTACAGTAGGTAGTGTAAATTTGTAAGGCGTATAAATATTGGAATTTAAATAAATAAGTGGAGTTTTTTGCCCTTTTGTGAAACTTATATATTCAATTAACTATATATTCATACAAAAGAAAGTTAATGAATTCATTACTTAGCTGTTTTGAGAAATTTTATGAGACTTTACAGTGATACGATGTTTTCCAACAATAGGTAATCGTTTATAATATAAACGTTATAAATAAAATAAGACTTTTTAATAAAAAATTATAAATTATGATGTATATACTTTTAACTTTATTTAGTCTGATGAGAAAAAACTGTCCGAAACTATGGTTCTTTCACTAAACAACATTTTACAGTGATACATGTTTTCCAACAATAGGTAATCGTTTATAATATAAATGTTATAAATAAAATAAGACTTTTTAATAAAAAATTATAAATTATGACGTATATACTTTTAACTTTATTTAGTCTGATGAGAAAAAACTATCCGAAACTATGGTTCTTTCACTAAACAACATTTTACTTACATTTTTTGACATTTCCAGTCGACGGAAAATACATGTGGTTGGCAATACGTGTAACCTTTGAGAAACCTAACCCAAACTTAGAAATGGCAAGAAATATACACAGAATTAATCAAAACAATTCTGGCGATAGCCATCATTTTTAAATTACATATTTTTTACTAGAAATATTTTCTATATATTATTTTTACTCTACACGTTTAAGTATTATTATTAAACGTTTAGGTACTTTATATTTATTACAACCAAAACTGATCACCCAAAAAAAGTCAAAATCAAACCTTCAACACTTCGGAAACCTTCGACTATATTCGGTAAATATCGGGTTTCTTCCTTGCTGCCAATCCACGGAAAAATATTCTACAATCTGTTTTTTACCTACTGTTAGATTTTTCAACGTCAAATAAAAAAATAAAGGTTGGGGTTGAAGTATATTGTTCCTAAAGCTTCCAGCTTTGTTATGAATACAAAAACATAGCTCCGAAAAATTTTATTTCAATGAAAACTATGAAGATAGAAAAGTCAAGATTTTTTTCAACCTGTAGAAAATCAGTTTTTTAACTCTCAGACAGGGGCGGACTGGGGGTCAAAGGGCCCCCCGGGCCTTTGTGAAAAAGGGTCCCGAAATTGCATCATTTGTTGCATGATTGAGTAATAAGTGTTGAAAAAAAAATGTTTTCCGGAGGCCCACCAGGCATTTTCCCGGTTGCCCGGTGGCCCAGTTCGTAAAATATTACGTACCGCAGTCTCCCCTACTTTTTACCACAAGAAATCTTTCTCGAAACAAATTTAATTTTAAAAAAATATTTTCAGAATTCATTTTTTCAAAAAAATCTTCAAACTTGTTCACAGAAAAGTTGACTTACATGTCTTCTTTTTACAAAAAACATTCCCAAACATTTTATACAGTAAAGTTCATTAGCAGGTAGTCAGTAAAGTGAGACAGCAATATCGAATCTCATGAATTTCATGAGCATATGTCTCACAACTGACTACCTGATAATGGACCTTACTGTATACGAAATTATGTAAAAATTTTTAATATAATTTATGAACACATTTTCCAAAAAATTTAAACTCCAATAAATTTTCAGATAAAAATTTCAACAACTTAAGAAAACAGATTTTCAACTTTTAAAAAAAGTTTCTGATTTCCGAAAAATGTTAAATCTTCAAAAACTTCACAATTTAAAAAAATTAAAATTTCCAAAAAAAATTAAATTTTTAAAAAATAATCAAAAATATTTCTAAAAATTCTTAGAATATTCAAAGAAAACTTTGCATGTTTCTTAAAAAATTTTCTCAACTGTTTTGACTAGTGATGCATTTCGAGAAAAATTCGAGATTTCCTCGAAAAATGGCCAGATGAGTTCAAAATTGAACAGAGATCGAGAATAACGAATAAAAAATTTGAGAATCTCGACTCGAGATCTTGAATTTTCGATAATCTGAACTCGAGATCTCGAGTTTGATCTCATCTGATCATGTTTCGAGAAAATCTCGAATTTGTCTCGAAAAATCTCGAAACGCATCACTAGTTTTGAGTCATTAAACCTGTCGAAATTAGACTTTAAATCATGATAATAGTGTATTTCAAGCAGGGATGGGAAGTAACTAGTTAAAAGTAACTAGTTACTTTTTCTGAATAACGATGATAGAAATGAAGTAATTTTGTAAATAGATTTTGGTATTGGAATTGGTAACTAGTTACATTGTTTCAGTAACGGTAACTATAAAAATCGTTACTTTTCTCGTTACTTTCGAAATATAGTCCAGAATTTTTTTTATTACGGCAATCAATATAGTTTATTGCTTTTGCAACGATTTTTTCATTTCGACTATTGGAATGTAGGCGACATACATATATTTTTCATATTTCTGAAATATAAAAGTAACGAAAAAAAGTAACGAGAGTTGCATACATCCCCGTACATATATCTATCAAAAATGATAAGAATTATTTAATTATTTAGAACTTTGATTTGCTCCAACGTCAAAAACCAAAATTGCCCATAAATATTAGACTGATTAAAATATAATTATTGGACAAATCACTTCGTATAACATTCAATTTATTTAAAATTTTAATAAAATTTTGAAACTTATGTCTTGGTATATCAAAATCCAATCACATTTTCGTGCAAGGTTGCTCTTGTTTCAGTTCGAAGGGTATGACAAACGTTTGTGGTGTACCTTATGTGACACAAATAGGAGTATATTGTACATTATGTTTACACACGGGGCTTTGTCTCAACGACTATGGAGTTCTATTTGTCATGCCTTGACAATACCATATAAACACAGGAATATTTTTGACACTTAAATCAATTTGTTCCTGCACTTGTAATACAGGAAAGTTACAAGCGAACGCGATCAACTTGAAAAAAACAATCGAATAAAGAGATTATTCTCGACTAATCCAGGCAGCAGAAAAAATCCATTTAGGTGGATTAATGTTAAAGGGATTAAGGGTTTATAGCGGCTCGAGGCAATTCAACGCCATTTATTAAAAATTAACGATTCTATTGCCACTCTCGAAATAATATAAAACGTTAACGATATATACAATACCGGCGAGAATAATAAGACCACCTGTTTTTTGTTAGTTGCTTAAAATCAGATAATTTTCATAATAAACAAACTAAAATTTTTTGCTAAAAGTAGCAAGAGAGATATCAAAATTCTGCGTCCAATGATCCCGAGTTGAAGTATTTTTGCCCATTTTTTCAGATGATATGAAAAAAAGTCCAAATTTAAACATTTTTAAAAATTTTGAATAACTACTGAAATAATGGCTATTTTTAAGTGCTATTGGACTCTTTTTAAAGACAAGTTAATGCAAAATATAACTATTGTATCAAGAATAGTCTAGTAATATTTCCTTGGATTTTTCCAAAGTCTAAACTTGAAACAAAAAGATCGTAAAAATTCGAATTTGTAAAATCATTTACGAAAGAAATATTAAAAATAATTATACCGCATATTGTAAGCAAATTTAGTTAATTATTGCTAATTATTACTTTCAAAACTTTTTAAAATCCTTTTTGCGAGTGTAAGAATTTTTTTAGTTTTTACGACTTTCTTGTTTGGACGACTAAGAACCATTCAAAATCGAAAAATGAATTTTCTGAACAGTACCAAAGAAGAAAGACTTTCTTACTTCAAGTTTAGACTTTGGAAAAATCCAGGGAAATTTTTCTAGAATATTCTTGACAAAATAGTCATATTCTATGCTAATTTGCCTTTAAAATGAGCCCAAGAACACTTAAAAATGTCTTCTATTTTAAGAGTTATTCAAAATTTAAGGAAACTTTGAAATTTTGACTTTTTTGATTTTTTTTATCTTCTTAAGAAATTCACAAAATATCTTCATCCTAGGGTCAACAGATGCAGAATTTTGATACTTTTTGTGCTAATTTTAAGAAAAAAATTTACTTTACGTATTATCAAAATTATCTGATTTTGTGCAACTAACAGAAAACTGGTGGTTTCCTAATTCTCGCCGGTAGTGTAAGTTCTTTTATACATCTTGAATTATAATGTTTATTTTCAAAATTTACTTTCAAAATGATAAATTTACTTTTAAAATGATAAATTTACTTTTAAAATGAGAAATTTACTTTTAAAATGAGAAATTTACTTTCAAAATGATAAATTTACTTTTAAAATGATAAGTTTTATTTCAAAATGATCACAGTAAATCCCAGGTATATTTTTTATCTGAATTTGGATAAAAATATTGCAAACAATTGACAACTACAATTAACCGGCGTCGGATAATTTTTATCCGGCTCCCGATAAAAATTATCGTCGGATAAATGTAGTTTTCAATTGTTTGCAACGTTTTTATCCAACTTCGGATAAAAAATATAACTGATATTTACTGTGATACATTTTATTTCAAAATGACGATTAGTTTGGCCCATTAAAAATAATTAATTGAAATTCCAGAAGGTAGAAAGGCAAAATAAATGTCGTTCTTATTTGAAGCGATCCGGAAACATTCCACTTTGTGACCGCTTGAATTTACCATCAAGAGAATATTTTTTGCACCACGTCTCGTTTCGAAACGAGCTTTCTTTTCAGGCGAATCCGCTTTCCCGCCATTGCGGTTGAAACTTGTCTGAAAAAGGGAACTGAACAAAATAAAAAAGTGGAATCCTCTCGGTTGAAAGGACACGTATAAACTGAGAAAAGCCTAATGTAACGAGAGGAACGATTCGAATTATATTATTCTAAAAGTGAGGAAAATTATTTCCATTTTGAAATTAACTTTGAATTCGTGATGTTGAATCTCTTGGAACTAAATTATCAAGAACCATTGTGATAGTAAATTAATAAAGTCCAACAACGGTTGCTTAACGCGTTTACGAAAGGTGAGAGGCACAACGAAATTGCTGTAGTTGCTTTGGGAATGAGATGAGTGGATGCATTCACATTATATAATGCAGGATTCTAAATGGGAATAGTAAACTCTAACGAGGCTGCTTTGAAACTACCCTTACTGTGTGCGATTCACTGATTTTAAATCTAAGAAATTAACTATTAAAATTCCTTTTTTCATTTTCTCCTTGGCTTTGATTTTTGCTCTGAACATCGATTAGGAATTGAACGTTTGAAAAATTTTACTTCACGAGCAGATAAGAATCACGATGAATTAATTTCAAACCGGCTGACTGAATCCATGGATTGATCACTTTCATTGCGCAGAATTACGCTCGGCCTCAGCGCGATGACTTATTTCTAAAATTACGCTTCCATCGGAAATCGAAGACAAAAGAAACCCCAGCATCTTGCAAAAGCTATGGTATTTGAAAATTCATTCTATGGTACAAAATATACTAAAATTATAAAACATAAAATACAATAAATAATGAAAAAAGCAGATAAAAAATTCAGAGAATAAATAATTAAAATAAATTGATGGATTAAATTGTAAGAAGAAATTGTAATTTAAGAGAGAAATTTCGATTCCAAGAGTTAACTCAAACTATCATCACTAAAGCTTTTCATTCTAGGATTAAAGCTCAGATCATAAACTCGAAGAAATTCGTTTCCAAAGACCGAGCAACTTTTAACAGGAGATCCTATCTTGTGTGTAATAATTTTATTACCCCTAGAGATAAAAACTTTTTTCGCGCATGAAAAAATGTTAAGTTTTATTTTTTATTTTAAAAGATGAAAAGTTCCTACTCTTATTATTGAGTGAGAAAAGCGGTATTCTCATATAAATAAACATTTAGAGTACAATCAATATTTTCGGTTTTGTAGAAGTGTTAAACAATTTAGAGGAATAATTAACGTTTTATTTCGCGTTTGATTGAATTTCACCATTTGACTTTTTCGAGAGTGGTTAAATTAAAAGAGTTTTCTATAGCACACATCCGTGGAAACTCGCGGCTTGAAATCGACGCTTTTTCCCGCGAGATACTCAAACGATCGAACATTTTCAAAGCACTTCAGCGCTTAGCGAAAGTTTCGTTTTTTTTACCCATTGAGGCGCAAGCACTCAATCTGAAAACTTCCCGCAAGACCATAAAATACGCAGGCACGAATAGCCGCAACACGCAACGGTATTTCACAAGAAACTGGAAATGGTGCAAAAGCCGATAATTTCAACTTCTTTTTTAAGTAAAACAAAGGAAACGTTTTTTATGAAGTAACGGGAGAAATGAATATTTTAGGCGAAAATTGTTTTTTAATGGCAGACAAATTATATAGAAGAAATTTAAGAGATCAGAAGTGACTTATTATTCACTCCTGCTGCAAAATATCAAACAAATTCAAAATCTAACAAAATAAATAATAACACAGCAATAAATGGAATTTGCATAGTATTTATATTATTTAATATTTAAGTTTTGAAGTCATATAAGAAAAATTCCATATACTCAGTAAATCGGGAGGCATTAAAATGAGCCGAAAAATGGATCAATTTGATCTGCAATACTTTTATCCAAAAACAAGCAAATATTTTTCTAATGTATTTTCAAAAGTTTCTAATTTAAAAAAATGATCTGCAATTCTTTGATATTAATTAATTATTTTTAATTTTGATTTAGTTTGTTTACATTTAAGTATGACATTAAATTTTATACTGAATATTTTTCCCATGTATTTTCAAAAGTTTCTGATTGTTAAAAAAAACATGTACAAAGCTTTAATGTTCTGAATTTAGTGTGTACTTCTTTAAAACGATCGTTTAGTTCTGATTCTACGAAAGTGTTTATTTTTAATTATGATTTTGTTTGCTTACATTTAAGTATGGTACTAAATTTTATACTGAAAAGTTTCTGATTGTTAAGGAAAAGATGTGCAAAGCTTTAATATTCTGAATTTACCGTCTACTTTTTTAAAACGATCGTATAGTTTTCATTCTATGAAAGTGTTTATTTTTAGTTTAGATTTTTTCTGTTTGCATTTAAGTATGACATAAAATTTTTACTTCAGATCGTAATACTTTATGGGGGTAGAAAAATATTACTATTATGTAAATTTCTCTATTCAAGCTGCGTTTGTTAGAAAATTATATGGGTACTAAAATCTGTTCTATTATGTTGTCATTTTCTGTGAAAAATATTGAAGAAAATTATGTAAATCTTTATAAATTAGAATTGAATATTTTTCCAATGTATTTTCAAAAATTTCTAATTTAAAATAAATGATACTTTGACTCATAGGAATAAAAAGGTCGAGACTAAACACACAACTAAACACACAACAATAAATGATCTGCAATGCTTCAATATTCTGAATTTAATGTGCTTTTTTAAAACGATCGTATAGTTTTCATTTTACAAAATTGTTTACTTTCAATTTTGATTTTGTTTTTTTACATTTAAGTATGACATTAAATTTTATACTGAATATTTTTCCCATGTATTTTAAAAAGTTTTTGATTTAAAAAAAATATGTACAAAGCTTTAATATTCTGAATTTACTGTGTACTTTTTTAAAACGATCGTATGGTTTTCATTCTACGAAATAGTTTATTTTTAATTTTGATTTTATTTGTTTACATTGAAGTATGACATTAAATTTTTACTTTAGATCATAATACTTTATGGGGGTAGAAAAATATTACTATTAAATATAATATAATATTACTATTAAATAGACTATAATATTACTATAAATTTCTCTATTTAAGCTGCATTTGTTAGAAAATTATTACGGTACTAACATCAGTTCTGTTATGTCGTCATTTTTTGTGGAAAATATTTAAGAAAATTATGTAAATCTTTATAAATTAGAATTGAATATTTTTCCAATGTATTTTCAAAAATTTCTAATTTAAAAAAATGATCTGCAATACCTTGATATTCTAAATTTAATGTGTACTTTTTTTAAACGATCGTATGGTTTTCATTTTACGAAATTATTTATTTTTAATTTTGATTTTATTTGTTTACATTTAAGAATGACATTAAATTTTTACTTTAGAACGTAATACTTTATGGGGGTAGAAAAATATTACTATTATGTAAATATCTCTATTCAAGTTGCATTTGTTAGAAAATTATTACGGTACTAACATTTCTTCTATTATGTTGCCGTCATTTTTTGTGATAAATATTTCAGAAAATTATGTAAATCTTTATAAATTAGGATTTCTATGAACTATGAAAATAAAATTACCTCTCAATTCAGTACATTTAGGAAATTTCAATTTAAATATTTTGTTTTACTTATTTCATAGAGAATTCAATGAGTCAATATTTTTTTCCCGAGATTTCAGAAAAAAAGTCAAGAAATATTGAAATGTAAATCATTATAAAATTTCCAATAATTTGACATTTTATAATGTGTGTAATGTGGATAAATTATTCTTTATTGGACCTCTTTGAAAGAAAATTGACATTTAAAGTTATATTTATTTTCTCATCGAGTTAATTAGTTAGTTATTTTTATAAATAAATAAACACCCCCTAGTTCAATTTTGAATATAAGCAAACAAAAATCAATGAATTACAAAAATTAAATTAAAAAATAAATTAAAAATTGATTTAAAAATTAAATTAAAAATTAAATCAGAAGATAAATTAAAAATTAAATTAAAAATTAAATTAAAAAATAAACTAAAAATTAAATTAAAAATTAAATTGAAAAATAAATTAAAAATTAAATTAAAAATTAAATTTTACTTAATTCATAGAGAATTAAATGAGTCAATGATATTTTTTAAAGAATAAATTTCTCAAACAGTAATGACTTCCGAGATTTCAGATAAGAAAATCAAGAAATATTGAAATGTAAATCATAATAAAATGTACAATTTTTTATTAGCCCTCTTTGTAAAAAAAATTTACATTTGAAGTTATACATATTTATTTTCTCATTGAGTTATTTAGTTACTCCAAACTAAATAAACAACCCGCTAGTGCAATTTTCCTAATAAATAAACAGAAATCAGTTTTAAAAAAACCACTGGCTCTTACTTTTAAAAAAATAAGCAAAGTGTAAAGCTCATGTAAATTGGAGCAATCAACTTTATCTATCAACCTTAGCACCTTCGTTTATAGCTTATGTCAATGTTTTTACTATCCCTATATTTTTCATCTTTTTTCTTTTATCCTCAACTAAATTGCCCATTCAGAAAAAAGTTCCAAGCGACCAAAAAATCTCATTGACTGCCAAACGTGCAGCCCTCATCAATGTGTCATGAGGTTAATGAATATGCAGTGGATATACCGACTCGTATATTTCTAGAGATTGACGCGACGTCTGGTACTCACCGGTGCTCCGAGCAGACGATATAGTCGAAAGCTTAACCTTAAATCACAAGGTGAGAAGGAAGGATCTCCAAGGAGCAAAAAAGCTCGAGCACACACGAGAGAAAAATTATCGAGAAAAATGTAAAATCGCGGAACAACGCGCACCGTGCGTGACCGAGGCTTTGCAACTACTAGACGGACGGCTTAAAGAGGAGACCATTGAACGAGCTTTCGAGCTTGCGGCAGTCGTAGCAGCACGGGTTTAGAGGGTTGGTTTCTGCGGAAGAGCGACACCGCCCTCGCGCGAAATTTCTCGGGCGCGGCAAAACGCGCCGTCGCGAATGTCGACGAATACGCAAACGCAAACACAACCATGGTTTGGTCCATTTCGAGCTTTTCATCCTTGCCACTAGAGGAAGGAACTTTTTCAGCCTCGTCAGAGAGGATAGAAGATAATGATATTTTTTCATTGATCTTCAAAAAATTCTATTACATGGAATTCTGGGGAATTATACTTCCCTCATAGCACGTAATATTCCATTCACATTCCCGGAATATTCCATTGGAACATTGGGAATATTCCCAGTGAATATACCAGCAACATTGCAGGAACCTTAAAATGTCCTACATCTGGAATATTTCCGGGGAATTTACCGGGGGAATTTCCATGCAATATTTCTGTGGAATATTGGAATATGACCCTGAATGTGCCCTGATTGTTCCTGTGGAATATTCCCGGAATGTTACCCTGGAAGTGTCTTGAATGTTCCCGCGGAATATTTGTGGAATATTGCCCCGAAAGTGCCCTGAATGTTCCTATGGAATATTCTCGTATCCTTGTCCCAAAATACACTAGAAAATTTTTTGAAAAAGGAGCAAAAAATCATATACCTATGGTTTGTTGCTTTCCTGTGCATCGTAGAGGAAAAATGCATTTAAAAAAAAGAAAGTAGATGAAATTCTAAAGGAAACTAAAAAAATTAAAAATGGGACCAATAGTATAAAAGTTATGGTCTTTCTAAAAAACCTTTTTTTCGATTTTTTGCTAAAAATCACAACTTTGTTTTTACTTCCGTGTAGCTCGGATCCGGAGTGTCACACGTGAAAATGATTCAGAGATGAATTAAACCAGACGTTAATATGGGTAATTTAAAACAAAAAAGAATATCTTAAGTATAATAGATCGCGAGTTATCATCTCTCAAATTGAGCATTTTCGACCTATTTTTAAGGGTAAATGACATGAGTTCAATTTTTTCAAAGTAGCTCGTTTCTGCATGAACTGACATTAAAGATGCCACAGGATGAATGAAAGTACATAAAATTACACGTAATTTAAAAAAAAAGAATGTTTCAATCTCATTAGTTTCCGATTTACGGCTTTTCAAAAATCCCAGGTTTTTTTCATTTTTTAGCCGAAAATCAGAAAATTGTGTTCTTTGGAAATAGCTCCTTTCCTAGATGTCACAGAAGAAATTTGTACAAGATAAATTATAGTGGATTAAAATCTGCGTAAATCGAAAAAAAAAGGGGATGTCATAGCCCTGATAGGTCACGAGTTATGACCTTGTAACTTAGACCCTTTCTCTATACTGATACTAAAGTGCATCGTGGAATGTAACTATGACCATATTTTAACATTTCTGTGGCTCAATTGATTAAAATTGAATAGTTAAATAATTTTTTATTTATAAACAAAAAGATTATTCAAACAAACGGTGCCTGGAATTTCAGGCATTCCTTGTGCCTGAAATATGCATTTTTCGGCATTTTTGAGCTACAATTTCTCCCAGGGAGGCTTATTGCAAATTAAAAAAATACCAATTCGATAATTACTGATTTTTTATGAATAAACAAATAAATTTTTAAACAAATGTTTTCTCTTCGTCCTCAAATATACACTTTTTGGCATTTTTAAGAGGAGATTTCTCTCAGAGAGGCTTATTAACACGAAGAAGTCAATATAAAACAGTTTCCATCCTTACCATCTGATATGGAAGAAATATAATTAAAGAAATACCAATTCATCATAAAGAAGTACCTTGCTTACAATTTTAATGCATTTTTAGTAATATTTTTGGGTTTTAAAGAGTCTGTACTCATTTTCTCATCACCCATGCATAACACAAACGCAGAAATTAAATGGACTCTCAGATTCTGAAATTAACATGACATAGTGGATTAGTCCTACTATGGAAACCACAATAAAAAAAAAAGCGCCAAGTACTCTACCACATGGTTGGTGAGAAAATGAGTACAGACTCTTTACAACTTAAAAATATTACTAAAAATGCATAAAAATTGTGAGAAAGGTTTTCTTTCTGATAAATTGATATTTTTTAATTGTTAATAAGCCTCTCTGAGAGAAATCTCATCTCAAAAATACCAAAAAATGCATATTTGAGAACAAAGAGGAAACATTTGTTTAAAAATTTACTTGCTTATTCATAAAAAATTAGTAAATATCGAATTGGTATTTTTTTAATTTGCAATAAGCCTCCCTGAGATAAATTATAGCTCAAAAATACCGAAAAATGCATATTTATTCAGACACGAGGAGGTAACATTTGTTTAAATAATAATTTTTTGTTTATTGATAAAAAATGACTTAACTATTCATTTTTAATCAGTTGAGTCACAGAAATGTTAAAATATGACCATGGTTGCATTTCACGATGCACTTTAGTATCAGTATAGAGAAAGGGTTCAAGTTACAAGGTCATACCTCGTGACCTATTAGGGCTAGGACGTTTTTTTTTTAATTTACGCAGATGTTAGCCCACTATAGTTTATCTTGTGAAATTTCTCCTGTGACATCTAGGAAACGAGTTATTGCCAAAAAATACAGTTTTCTGATTTTCGGCCAAAAAATGAAAAAACCCGGAATTTTTGGAAGGCCGAAAATCGGAAAGGAATGAGGTTAGAACTTTTTTTTTTAAATTACGTGTAAAATTAAAATTATTATTATTATTTTAAATTACTTTTATTCATCCTCTGGCACTTTTAATGTCAATTCATGAAGAAACGAACTACTTTGAAAAAATTAAACTCATGTCATTTACCCCTAAAATAGGCCAAAAATGGTTAACTTTGAGAGATAAGTCGCGATCTATTATAGTTAGGATATTCTTTTTCGTTTTAAATTACAGATAATAATGTCTAGTTTAATTCATCTGTGAACCATTTTGACGTATGACACCCCGGATCCAAACTACACGGAAGCAAAAAAAAGTTGTGATTTTTAGAAAAAAACTCGTAAAAATTGAGTTTTTTGGAAAGATCATAACTTTTTAACTATTGGTCATAGAAAACTTTTTTTTTACTTTTTCTCAGAATTTCATATACTTTCTTTTTTGTATAATGCATTTTTCCTCTACAATGCACATGAAAGCAATAAACCACAGGTACATGATTTTTTCTTTTTTAAAAATTTTCCGGGTTGCCGGGAAAACACCTTGACACAAAACCTGAATTGATATTATGCACCCCAAAATAAAGTGATTTATAAAAAAAATTTGGTTTTTTTACTTTACCAGCCAAAAGTACCAGATGACTGAACAAAAGGGGACACGTATTTTTTAAATTAACATAGTGACAAAGTTACATTTTTTAAGAATATTTATAAATTTTAAGGAAAAATTAGCTTTTTGCACTCCAAAAAATTTTCCATTTTTGCAATTTTTGAGATATTAAGATTTTTCTTATTCCAATTTGTCACATTTTTCTCACTCTTTCGAAATCAATGAAGAAAAAAAAAGATAATAAAAACTGATAAAGCTAATTCGATATTTGGAAAAAGCGAAACATTTTTTTCAAAAACACCACCTTTTTATGTCCTGAAATTTTGAGGAATAATAGGTACTAATATAGTTTACTTACCATAAATTTACCATTTGGAATTTTTTTGTTTTACGGGAGAAAAAAATTATTTTATATTTTTGCTTCAAAACCTTTCCATTTTGGCAATTTTTGAGATTTTAGGATTTTTCTTGTTTCACTTTATTAAGTATTTTGCAGTCTTTTAAAACGGATGAGGAAAATAAATAAAGAATAAAAAATTGGTAAAGCTATTTCGATTTTCTGAAAAAAAACACGAAAATTTCTTTAAACAGCTACCTTTCTTTTGTGCTAGAATTTTCAGGTGTATTGGGTGGTAATATAGTCTAATTACCATAAAATTTAAAAGGGGATTGAATTTGTATTTCAAGAGAAAAAAATTCTGTTTTTTTCTAGAATACAATAAATGCGAGAACAATAAGAAAATAGAATTTTTTGTCTTTGAAATATTAGTACAATTCAGTTTTAAAATTTATGGTAGGTAAACTATATTATCACCCAACATACCTGAAAATCGAAATAGCTTTACCAGTTTTTCTTCTTTCTTTGAAGAAAATCTCGAGTTTCGTTTTTTCAAAAAGTCCAAATACATAGCTTTACCAGTTTTTATTATTTCTTTGTTTCTCTTATCGTTTTCAAAGGAATTTAAAGAACTTGATAAACTGAAACAAGAAAAACCTTAAAATCTCAAAAGTTGCCAAAATGGAAAAGTTTTGAAGCAAAAATGTAAAATAATTTTTTTCTCCCGAAAAACAAAAAAATGCAAAATGGAAAATTTATAGTAAATAGTCTATGTTGGTACCTATTATCTTTCAAAATTTCTGGGATCAGAAAAAGGTGGGATTTTTGAAAAAAAAAATTTTCTTTTTTTCCAAAAATTGAAATAGCTTTACCATTTTTTATTAGTTTTTTATTTTCCTCGTGGATCTCGATAGAGTGAGAAAAATGTGGTAAACAAGAAGAAGAAAAACCTTAATATCTTAAAAATTACAAAAATGACAAAGTTTTTAAAGTAAAATTTGCAAAAAACTAATTTTTTCCTTAAAATTTATAAATATTCGTAAAAAATGTAAATATAACGCTATGGTTTTTTAAAAAAATACGTGTCCCCTTTTTTTCACGTACAAAAACATATTTTATTGACAAGCCAATTCTGAACAGGGCATCCGCAGGCCTGCATGATTTGAAATGGATTCGATCATATACATAACATAACTACATAACATTTATACAATATCAATAATATTTTTACAATGATGTTTTTCAAACAATTTTTCTCACGTGGCCTAGAAAATTATACAAATATATTGTTTGATTATGATCGTATTACAATATTTATATCCAATATCCCAACATTAAGGCGCCCAGGAAATAATAGTTCCTCAATTTCGAAAGCGTTTCTGTAAAAAATTGCTATTTAATTCAATTTTCAAAACATCAATTTTCTTAATTAAGACTTTTACAATTTCTTCTAAAACTAATATAGAATATATTATATAGCAGATAAAAATATCTTCACAATGTTGAACTCCAAAAAAAGTTATCAGAAAATAATGAATAAATACCAGACTAAATTAATGATGAAATAATTAAAATGAGAAAAGGGTGGCTCACCTGAACGAATAATTTATACGAAGTTTATTCATATAATGTTTAGAAAGATGTCCATGCTATGCAATATCTGAAAATATTAGAGAAATTAGAATGAGACTTGCATGATGTGTTCCATTTCAAGTTTTTTGTCGATATTCTTTTTTCTTGATCTATTCTATGACTATCATTTTATGCAAATTTACTGTCTAACTGAAACGATAATGATTGTATATGGATTAAAAAAGAAACGATAATATTATATTTAAATGAGTTGTATTTATTATTATGACAGAAAATGAATGAAGTAAGTTGTTGGAATAATTTAAAGTTTTTTTATTCGAAAAAAAATTGGTGTTCGCTTATTGCTCACTTCATTATTTTTCTGGCTGAATTTTGTTTTTTTTTTCTTTAGAAAGAACGTATATTTTTATAATTTTATATATTTTATAAATTTGATAATTTATAATTACAGATCTATTACCTATTATCTATTACATTACCAATTTACCTATCCATTAAGTAATATCACAATTTATCAAAAAAGGTCTCCTTAGAATAAACCAAGAAAAATATCGACCAGAAACTTGAGGATTCGACACATCATGAAGTCTATTCTAATTTCTCCAAATTTGTCAGAGAGATAGCATGACCTGATTATCTTCTTAAACAATATCGGAATAAACTTTACACAAATTATTCGTTCAGGTGAGTCACTCATTTCTCATTTTAATTTGTTCATTACTAATTTAGTCTCGCATTCATTTTTTGTATAGCAGCATTTTTCGGAGTTACTATTCATCATTGTAAAAATATTTTTTATACTAATTCCCGGAGAGTGTGAAAAAGTCTAAATTACGTGATAACATTTTGAAAATTAAATTATACGTTAATTTCTTACAGAAGTACTTTTGAAATTAAAGAACTAATATTTCCTGAAAGCTATCAACTTTGAAAATATTCTAAAAATATAATAGATGGATTTTATAAATTCAACATCAAAAGAGCTTAATGATAAAAGATATTATTATATAAAATTATATTATTATATATTAAAATTAAAATATATTAAAATATATATAATATTATATATTAAAATTACATTATTATATAAAATTAAAAAGGTACAAAATATCAGTAATATCGTAATAATCGTAATAAGTTTGGAATTTAATTTTTGATATTATAATTTATGTGGAATTGAGTTATATTCTTAAATATAATAATAATGTTAACTATAATAATAATATGAAATATTTTAATTTAATGTTCAATTCAAATGCAATATGGATAATTCTTTGGAATTGATCGAATAAAAGGTGTTCTACGTTAGAATTTTAGTATTTAAGTAATTGAAGTGTCGAGTTGTCACCTTATTGTCGATTGTGACTTATCGTCGATTTAAATTATAATACCATTATAATAAAAAAATTTCTTTGTATAATTCTCGAGGGCACGACATAAAAAATTTAAAAAAAAGAAGTGAAATGCCGGTATTGTACAAATTTTATGTATTTATATAAAAATTATGTCCTGTATATAGATAAAATAAATACGCAAGGAGTATTAATTAATTTTTATGATTTAATCTAATACAACGGAATAAGAGTACTGTTAACAATATTTTAAACAACATTAACAACGTTAACAACATTTTTAAAATTTTCTAGTTTGTTTCGGGGCAATGATCCGGAAATATTCCACACTGTTAGAAAATTCTTTAAAATTCAAGCACTTTTAATGTACAAATGTAACTGAAATTTCAGATACCGGTAAT